>JAKCPI010006115.1:0-43696 GCA_023213315.1 Euborellia annulipes
GGGAAGGCTTTAGGGAAGAAACCAAATTGATATCTCTCCTGGTTAAAAAAAAATTTGAATTTGCCTCTCCGGCTCCGCCCTCTCTGTATTTCGCCAATCAGCGCTATCCCTGAGGCCTGATTGGTTGTTTCACACATCGGACACGGGTTTAAGGCAATTATATATAAGTATGATAATAATTTAAATTGATTTCAAATGAATCTCATAATTTTTTTTTTTTTTTTTTTTTTTTTTTTAATTAGAATTCAAAGTGAATATGAAAAATTTCAAAAATGTTAGAAAAAGTAATAGTAGTCCAGTCGATATAATGAAAAATAGGGTGATTTCGTGAAAACATTCTTAAGTTAATGAAATTTTAACAGATTATTTGGAGCTACTCTAGAATGCCTATTCTAAGTTATCGACTTCGAGGAAACCTGAAGCCCCCCCCCCTCCTGGCCTTGACCGGTCGTATCTCGGTTAATATTGGGTCTACGGATTCGTTTACGAAATATAAGAGAAAAACTGGAAGTTCAAAACTTTTGAGTTTTTTAATCCCAGCACACCTCGATGTCAAAAACTCCATTAGGCATATTTTTCCTGAAAAGGTTATATCGACAGGTCTATAGGAAGAAGTCAACCAGTAGGGTAGCCTCTAACAAATAATCGACTTTAATTTTACAATGCCTCGATTCGGACTTGACGAGTCATTGGTTGTTCTTTCCTGCTATTGTATTTGAATGTTATATTTTATTAACATTCAAAATTTTTTGTCTCTTGAATAAAAAAATGACCAATCCCTTAATCACTTAGTTGAAAGGAAAATATTTCGTTCCTTTAATCGTTTTATCAGCTTAAATAAAAAAGACGAGGTTACTTTTTTTTATAGATGTCGCCAATCATTTCATTGTTAAGAGAAGGAATTTTTTTTCCTATGAAAAGGAATTAGGTCAACAGGTCTCGACTAATATTATATTTTTTTTATGTTACGTAGCGATTTGGGATCCACAAAAAAAAAAGGAAAAGGAAAAAAAATTTAGCTGTTATTTCCGACGATAATTCATTTGCTTATTAATAAGGATTAATCCTCACACACACATTCACACAGTCTTTTCGGCAACTTAGGCCATTTAAGACTTTCACGATAACCGTTATTATTAATAATATCTATTGGAGGTCCAGGAGTTTCTATTTAAGCCATTTGGTATCCAAATGGCTTAAATAAAATCATCGGACTGCCTGGGTCCGAACCCGCGACGTTTGGTATAGGAGGTAGGCACTCTACCAACCCGTAGGCGATTAATAAGTTAATTAAGCGATTAATAAGTTTGATCATGCTTAAGATCGGAAAGGGAGATTTACAAGTACCAAAATCACATCAATTAAACAGCAAATTTATTCGGCATTTTCATTTTAGAAAAGGGTGCGAGTTTAATTTTCTGGAATAACAAGCCCTCATAAATTCCCTCATAAGCGACGAAACAAGCATATCTTGAAAAAAAGAGGCGCGAGTTCGCTTCTCTATCTCCAAAAATATCATTAAATTTAAACTGTTAACGTTGCCTTTAGTTGAAACATGATTTAATTTGTTAAATTAAAACTAAAAACTCAAGGTGATATGTTTCAATAGATTATTAATTGATTATTTTAAATACTACTGTAAATGTAGAATTTATAGTTAATAAATATATATATATTGAAGTATATCACCTTGTGTTTTTGGTTTTAATTTACCTAAAAATTAGGTGTTGGCTGTGTCTTCTACACAGCCGGTGGCTTTTTAACGTGACAACGTCTTTTGCTTGATTTCAAAAAAATTTTTTTTTTCTTACCTATATTGAAATATAAAGAGAGAAAGTATTGTTTTTATTTTTGTTTTTTACTAGTAGTTTGTTTTCATAAATAAACATGTTCAAACATTTTCATTGAAACAATATATGACAGGTGTGGCCAAACTTTTATCCATTAAGGGCGACATATGCTTAAAAAATGAGGTTTTTCGAGAAAAAAACCAATTTTGGAGTTAATTACTCGGGATTTTTTTTATTTATTCTATTAGAGGTTATCTTTCTGCACTAAATGACATCTCATTTAGTCTGATCTGATTAGCCGTTCGGAATCTACAGGGGTTTAAAATTTCGAAAAACGAAATCCCGCCGAGTGCTCTCATGCGGTAAAATGACTTCATATCAAAAAAAAGAAAAAAAGCCCTGGGGGTATTGAACCACTCTTTCTAAAACTATATTTAGCTTTAATGTAGCTTTTATGGTCAAGTCGCTATGCGTTGCACAATTAGGGCTATTTTTCGATATTTTTTTGCCTAAAAAATGAGGTTTTTCGAGAAAAAAACCAATTTTGGAGTTAATTACTCGGGATTTTTTTATTTATTCTATTAGAGGTTATCATTCTGCACCAAATGACATCTCATGTAGTCAGATCTGATTAGCCGTTCGGAATCTACAGGGGTTTAAAATTTCGAAAAACGAAATCCCGCCGAGTGCTCTCATGCGGTAAAATGACCTCATATCAAAAAAAAGAAAAAATAACCTCTGGGCATTGGATCACTCTTTCTAACACTATATTTAGATTTAATGTAGCTTTTATGGTCAAGTCGCTATGCGTTGCACAATTAGGGCTATTTTTCGATATTTTTTTGCCTAAAAAATGAGGTTTTTCGAGAAAAAACCAATTTTGGAGTTAATTACTCGGGATTTTTTTATTTATTCTATTAGAGGTTATCATTCTGCACCAAATGACATCTCATGTAGTCAGATCTGATTAGCCGTTCGGAATCTACAGGGGTTTAAAATTTCGAAAAACGAAATCCCGCCGAGTGCTCTCATGCGGTAAAATGACGTCCTATCAAAAAAAAGAAAAAATAACCTCTGGGCATTGGATCACTCTTTCTAAAACTATATTTTGATTTAATGTAGCTTTTATGGTCAAGTCGCTATGCGTTGCACAATTAGGGCTATTTTTCGATATTTTTTTGCCTAAAAAATGAGGTTTTTCGAGAAAAAAACCAATTTTGGAGTTAATTACTCGGGATTTTTTTATTTATTCTATTAGAGGTTTTCTTTCTGCACCAAATGACATCTCATTTAGTCTGATCTGATTAGCCGTTCAGAATCTACAGGGGTTTAAACTTTCAAATTTTAATTTACCGCAGCGCGGTAAAATAAAATGATAGGAAAAAAATAAATGGTGAAATCTTTAGCTGAAAACTCATTCTTTCTAACCGTATATTTGTCATAATTATACCTCTTAAGACAGAGGAGTTATTCAAGCCAATAAACTTTTTCGTGCAAGCCCCTCTAACATGCCACTATAGACACATGATTTGTAAGACGTTGTCACGTCAAAAAAAAAAAAACATCGTTCAAAGCATCGATTTTTTAAAAGAAACAACAACAAAAAAAAAAAAAAATACTAAAAAAAATCTGAATAATTCTTATGTAGTATTCAAGTGTCATTATTTATTTATAATTATTTCCTAATTCCATTTATCCTTGTATTAATCAAAACTCCATTAGCTTTCAGAAATAAATAAAGAGAAAGAGATTGTGAGATGGCGTTCAATAAATCGAAAATCAAAATCAAACTTTGGAGATTTATATAAGGATTTCCTTCCACTAAATTTCCATAATCGATAGTTTTAATTAAAATCCCTTCTGAGGAAGAGAAACTTTGAGTCTTTTATTATTCCCCCCCCCCCCCCTTGTTTTTCATAGGAAACAAATTTTTAAAATGTAGAATTTTCATTTGTGTTATTCAAAATTTTATACAAAAGAGAGTTTGGTTTGAAATAATTAAAAAAAAAAAAATAATAATGTTATTCGCAATTTCCATTTTTAAGGAAGAGTACGAGTTTAATTTTCTGGAAATTCCAAAATTTCCAATTAAATTACAAACACGAAGGCTAATTCGCTAATTATTCATTCATTCTCATTAGACAATTATAATCAATTTCATCCTGTAATTATATACCCAGTAAGCCATATAAAATAGATTAAATGTAAATTTATTTAGTTGAAAATGTATTGAGATTCTTGAGAAATTATTCACAGTTCAAAATGTTGATTTATTAATAGTTAGTTCCAGATTCTTTTAAATCTTAATTTTGTCCCCGGGCTTGGTGTAGTAGGTAGCGTGCCTACCCCCTATACCAAACGTCGCAGGTTAGGACCCCAGGCAGTCCGATGGTTTTATTTAAGCCATTTGGATACCAGATGGCTTAAGTAGAAATGCTTGGACCCCCAATAGATATTATCATATATATCGGTTATCGTAAGTCTTATATGGCCTAAGTTGCCGAAAAGTCTGTGCGAATGTGTGTGTGAGTGTGAATGAGAAAAAAGTGTGAGTGTTATAAAAAAAAATTATTTACTTAATTCCTTTATTCATTACGAGATATAGGGTTATTTCTTTGTTCTATGGAGAATAGAACGTTTAGTTTATTCAAGTGTTTGCTTGTCGAATATAATTTTTATTTTTTTATCTTTTGCCAAAATGAGGCAAGGCCACGCACCGCATGACTTTGCCCCATTTTTTGGGCAATTGTTTTATTTTTTCTGAAATATCTTTTTTATAAATGGCCCTGCAAGCCTGGAATAACTCTAAAATTAAAGATAAGATTCTGAACGTTATTTTTCATACAATATACTGCGAGTATTTAAGGTCCAGATTTTTTAAATTGGAAAAAATAGAAAATTGGCTACCATTGTTACGATTTCCCTAGAAAGTCAGCCGAAACTGTCAGAGCTGTGAATATGAGACAGCCCATAAGCTCTATATATACGCCCCGGGTTTGGCGTAGCAGGTAGCGTGCCTACCTTCTATACCGAACGTCGTGGGTTCGGACCCAGGCAGTCCGATGATTTTATTTAAGCCATTTGGATACCAGATGGCTTAAATAGAAATGCTTGAACCCCCAATAGATATTATAAATAATAACGGTTATCTTTAAAGTCTTAAATGGCCTTAAAGTTACCGAAAAGACTGTGTGAATGTCTGTATGAGTGTGAATGAGAAAAAAGTGTTAATGTTTAAAAAAAAAAGCTCTATATATAGAGGAAGTGCCTCTCTATCTATGATATTTTTGAGGAGAGATTAGTCGAGTGGAAAAATCAGTTAAGATTATAATCCTGAGTTGAAAACAACACGGATGGCAAAAATTATCCAACTCTATTAATGATGCCTATGGTGTAGGACCTTCTAAAGATTACAGGAAAAATATTTTCGTTCCAAAATATCAATAACTTTCTGAGTTATTCATTGTTACGATTTCCCCCATAAGAGGGAGGATATTCCAGCTGATCTGGTGCAAATAATTAATTCAAAGAGGATATTCTAAATATTGAAGTCAAGTTGAGAAACCGCTCCAAGCAGGCCAGTGAAAGGGGGGGGGGAGGGAGGCGACACCCCCTGACTAGACGAGAAGCCTGCCAGGGCTTATTAGAGAAATTATTGGATACTGAATCAAACAACCTCTAAAGTTTAAATTTCAAATAAAACGTCAATAAAAGTATAATTTAATTTTTTATTTTATTGAAATGCTAATTCATCTGCTATTTCTTCTTCAAATTTATTATTGTTATCAAAATACAAAGCCATTCGGTAAATCATAAATGAATAGCTGAGCTGAGTTTGATGAGGAAATAGAGGCGGATCGGACGGGACGAAAAGCAATGATAAATTATTATTTATGATCACTCGATCAATTGATAATAATAATTATAATAATAATAGAAGGAAGAAAAATACCGTGAATTCACGAGATGAAAACAATAATATTAATAATGATGACGTTATGTGATGCGGAAAGTGAAAAGGGACCTCTTGTCGGGAATTTCACAAATTGAGGTATTTTATTGGAGAGGATAAACATTTTAAAACTAAAACTAGAAAAACTAAAAAAGTTACAGCCTAAAATATTTTTCTCAATTCTCGGAGGAGGGGGTTAATTACCCTCTACCCCCCTGTATCCGCCCTTGTATTAGATTGACAATCCTTTGTTTTTCTTTCCTGTTCAATGAAATGAAAATTGAAGTTATCATCGATTTGCTCTAAATAATTCAGTATATGCCGCAGAATTAAACATAATTGAACTGCCAATCTGCTAAAAAGAAAAATATTGTTTAATTTCATTTCCTCTTGATCATTTTGCCATTTACACGAAATTACTGATTTCTTTGCTACGTGTTTCTAATTTTATTTGAATAGTAGAACGAAATATTTAGTGAATAATATCAGTTAAAATCTTCGTTTCATTTAATGGTTAAAAAGTAGAGAGAGAGAGAGGAAAAGTTTAGGGCATTCAGGAAATGTTAGGAATCTCATTTCTTCATTAAAAAGAGAATCGTTTCTAAGATGTTTTTTTTTTTTTTTAATTCTTCGACAGTTATTAGAGTGGCCTTAATTACTGGTATATATAAAAAGAACTATTTTCCTCTATAGATTAATTTTCTACTTCATGATCTGACTCAAAAAGAACAATTAAAATGTGGCTTAATAATTAATTTAGGCATAAAAGGATAACTGATATCATTATTTTAAAATGGTATGTCAAGTCTTTTTCGGCATCAGAGGCCATTTAGAGCCTGTCCCTATATATTTCAATTGATGGGTAGATAATTCATTTGAAATATTTGTCGTATGAGATGGGATGCGAACATCTGACCCCTAGCACAAGAGGGAACAATTCTACCCCTGTGCTACGGCCCAGGGATTATTTGATATTAAATTAAAATTTTCGTCATTCGTTTCCTGTAATCTTTAGAAGTTCCATTTTAAATTTAATCTTTTGAACTAAAAACAATATTTCCTAAATATATAAATATTAGGAACCGACCGAATATTCGGTTTCGGTTACGGTTTCGGCCAGTTTCGGCCAAAAATCATGGTTTCGGCCGTAGTTTCGGTTTCGGCCAAAAAGTAGCCGAAACCTTCGGCGGGCCGAAACTTGACTTTTAAAAAAAAGGTCAAATGATTTGCACTTAAAGGAGAAAAAATTGGAGAAAAAATTTTTGTCTCCCTAAAAAAAAGGTAAAATGATTTTTTTTTTATAGGAAATACAAGTTTCGGTTTCGGTTACGGTTTCGGCCGAAACTAAGGTTGAGGCCGAATATTCGGTTTCGGCTGAAAATCTTGTTTCGGTCGGACCCTAATAAATATACATACTGTATATAGGTAAGAGAAAGTAAAAGAACCTATTCATAGATTTTTGATTACCCCTCCCAACACAATACATTTTCAATAAGAAAAATCGTAATTTCAACAATTAATAAATACAATTATAGAATTTGGAGAGATCCAGGGGGTACAAACAACCAGACGGACGGACTTCAGTAAATATAGAGGCCTATAAATTGGGGAACTTCCAATTCTACAAATAATATGTGCAAAGCTAAAGGAAATTTAAGTTTTTTTTTAATTTATCGAAGGTTGTGAAGGGGCTTTTGGTTTTTTCATTTTTTTTGGCACACCACACTTTCACTTTAAGCAATAATTACTATTATTTAAACTTACTACTTGGTGCTTTTTTATAATTCTAAGTTATGACGAACTCACCTTTAACAAAAGAAAAAATAATTAGTAATGAAGGTAAAAGATTAAATTAAAAGCTTTTTGTCAGATTAATACAATAGATAAAAAAATTTTAATTACATGGCCTATTTGTTTTCACAAACACCCTATAAGTGGCAATTTTACTCTATATATCAAGTATATAGGTTAGAAATAACATTTTGAATATTGATCCTACCAGGAATGTTTGTTTAATTAACAAGATAACTTGATATAATACATTTACATAAACATACATACAAAAACATCTTCAATGTTTTTGCTTTTGTTCAAATATAATATAAATTATCTAGAGATATTTTGTTTTTGATTAAAAGAAAAGAGAGAAGACCATATTAAAAAAAAAGCAAAAGAGAATTATCTAAAAATAGATGGAATAAAAGATTTAGAAAACATTAATTTTGTTTCTCCCAGACTATAGTGTCTATAGGATATGTGGGTTGACTGCAGATTTTTAATTGGATGTGTAGGCCGCTGACCAGGAGGGCATCCAGTGATAAAAACAAAAATCGACGTTTCGAATGTATCAGATGACGAAAAAAAAAGGTTAAAAATAATAAGTCCTAGGAGAGTTATAGTGCAATATTTTGCTGCGCCTGCAGTTAGATGACCAAATTACCACAATGAAAATGAATTGCCAGAATTTAGGGAGAAGCACGATTGACTAGTAGGTTAATAAGTTTTATTATTAATAAAAGTCCCCCACTGCCTCTCTGATTATATCAGATGATTATAGCAGATTAAATAATAGGCTGGGATGAGTAGTGTAAAGGGGGGGGGGATATTATAAAAGACCTTCAAATTATTTTTAAATAAAAAGATATCTTGCATGGGCAGGATCGCGATCATTTTAGATTTAAATCAGAAAACCCAATCGGATCCAGGATTTTCGGATCTGGATAGAAATACTTTTTTCGGGAGGGGGGATCTTAATGGAAATCATTTTTCCTCTCTGGATCACGCACATCTTTTCGAAGGAAAAGCAATCCTGGAGAAACTTTTCAAAAAATTGCCAATCCTTTAAAACATTTTACTTTTTTATAAATACGTATATCCTTTCAAGACTGTAATTCATCCCCAGGTAGGAATACACAATTAGGAAAGGCTTGGCCAAGCGTCACCGGTATTGGGCGAGGGCTTGGGGCAAGCCTTGGATGATAACAATGTCTCCAGCCTTGGGAAACAAAAAATCCAAGGTTGGCTCAAGCCTTGGGAAACGAAAAATCAGGGAGGAAAAAAAATTGTTCCTCGAGAGATTTGAACTCAAGCTTTCTGGTTTTGTTCTTCGTTGTAATAGTGATATGATTCTTTTTTAAGTTAATTAATTTGCCGTGGTACTATTAACAATTGGGCCAAGCCTCGGACGAGACTATGCCCAATAGTCACTACCCAAGGCTTGGTAAATGACAACTGGCCTAAGGTTCGGCCAATTAGCAGTGGCAATTTCTACCTGGGTTCAAACACTTAAAAATCAAGCCCGGTTTGGATTTTCGAATCACTGATCTGGATTTGCGAATCGGAACAGCGATCCTTTTTCTATTATCGGATCGGATCCCCCTAGTTTGTCAGATCACCAATCCCTTTGCAACAGCCAGTGGATCAGATCGTCCCAACTGCACGGATCTGCGGATCGGATAGCTAATCTTTTTTGAAAGGATTTTGTCCATCCCTCATGGGTGAACTTTTTTTATTGAAACTTAGTAGTCTTCATTCAATGAATGTCATATTGTCAAGATACAAAGTTAATTTTGTCAATTACCCTATTATGCTAATAATAAATAGTGGTTATTTTATTTTCTAACCCTTTTATACGTTCTTATCATCATCACATCATCTGTTTTGAAACAAATGTCCTAAATAATCAAAGACCAAATGAGATGTCTCCTGACTGCACCATCTATTTATCCCATTGGGAACGTTTTATTTGTTTATTATGTATCCTGAGATGAAGATTAAAAGCCGGGAGGTCCACTTCGAGCAGCCTTTGTGTCTATTCCCTCTCTCCCGTTTGCTCTTTTGAAGTTGATATCGTTTATATTGTATATAGTGATTGAAAGTACGGGAAGAGAAAAATTGTATTAAAAAAAAAAAAAAAAAAAAAACTAACATGGAGATTAATTTGATTGTTTTAAATTTCAGGAAAAAATTGCAAAAGAAAATGTTAAAATCCATGGTATGGTAAAGTAAAAGAATTTTGGATTTTAATCTCTCTCTTTCTCCCATGTGATAAAGTTGAAACACTTCTTCTCTTCCTCAGATTTTGTGAAAGAGAGAGGAGACGGGAGTTGGAGGGTGACTTCCTCATCCATCTTCTTCTCTCCCAAGGGAAAATCCCTTAATTTAACATGTGTCAACTTAAAATTAAAGTTACAATTTCAAATTACGTTCAACGTGTTATTAAATTTAGTTTAAAATAATCAACGTGGAAAATATAATTAATAAGAGGTTGAGAGAGAAAGAGAAAAAAAGAGTTGAATGAAATTGAAGAGTCAAAAAATTAGGGAAATAAAATTTATTTTTCTAATTTAAAGAATAAATTTCATTCGTTTGGAAGCAAAGGCCTTATTTCAAGTGTTGACAATGCTAATAGATTTAATCTCTCAAACTAGAAGTTGTGACTAAATTTCGTAGATTAATATAAAAATAATACAAAATATGAATGACTAAAAAGGGTTATCAAAATAATGAATGGGAGTTGTTTAAAAACAAAGCTTTTGATTTTTCCAAATCGCAACTCAGAGGATATAAGTCACTTACTACACCATTTTAATGCAATAATATAATACCATATTGGAGAAAAATAGACAAATGAAACTACTGTAGTTACTATAAAAATATTAAGAGAGTCAATGGGTTGGGAAGGAGGGAGCCCAAACTGGGGAGAAATGTCATGGTGGACCAAGATTCGGAAACCTACTAAGGCAGATGATTTTTGGGAATAACATATATTGCAGGAGATGTGAGAAAGTGAAGGGGACATTAGAACACTTATCGACATGTAGAGAGACAATCGAACAACTGGGCAATTATAGGGCCATGAATCAAATTTGGAGGGATGAAAAGGAATATGTTAGCCTTAACATTTCTTCAGAAGGTCTAGAGAAGTGAAAAGTTGAAAAACATTAACATTTGGTTCCAAGGGGGGGGGATGTGGGGGAGGATTTTTTTCGCTTAAAATGCAAAAAGATCATTAAAAATGATCGATTTTTTTTCACAATTTTTTCACAGATTTTCTACATATTCCAGCGGACAGACCCACCTCACCCTTCCTTAAACATCCCTCAAAATCTATTAATATATAACAAAATAATAGTAAAAATTATACATTTTTGTATTATTTTAAAACTTTAACCCCTTCGGGGAAGAACAAGATATCAGCAGATTTTCATTAAAAAATTCAAGTTAAATTAGTTAAATAACATGTAACAATTTTTCCCTATACGTGGGTTTTCGATTTCAAAAAAAAGTAAAAAATCGTTCTTTTTCTCTCCACCCTACTATACAGGGAAGTTCAAGTCTAGTTGGTACAAGATAGAGAGAGACAGAGATACAAAATTTGAAATTCTAAAAACAAAATTCTAATTTAAAATAAGATTCCAAAAAAAAGAAATTTGATATTTTTCGGATTAAAATACACTGGCAAAGATTCCCACAGAAAAGTACAAATTTAGTGTCATTTGTATTATTGATCCTACGGACTATGGTCTAGAAAAATGTTATTAAAGACTGTCGCTTGATCTAACTTGGGACCATTAAAGAATTTGAAAAACAAAAAACATAACATCTTTAATTTTAAAACCGACAACTCCTGGAGGGAGGCAACCCACAACACAAGGTTAAGTTAATACAACTTCTCTCAGAATGATCATGCTCTAAAAAACCCTTGTTATATAAAAAAAAATATTATAATTTCTTTGACAAGGGTATTTATCAACCTCTATATCCCCTTTAAATGGAACTAGTTGGATTGTGCCCTTTTGACATAGCTGCTGCTGCTGCTGATGATGATGATGATGACGAAGTGGAGAGGAAAGCTCTAAAACGCCCCCCCCCCCCATCTTTTTTATACTCTTCCTCTCTTTGAATTCTATCGTCTTTAGTTAATACCATCCATCTTTTAGGTTGGAGACGACACTTTTGACAGACAACCACCGAATCACGTGTCACGTGGAATGAAATTAAATTACTAACTGAATAAACTTGGATATAAATTATTTTACTTAAAAAAAGTAATAATTAATGATAAACTTAAATAGTAGGGCGCGAAATTTTAGGTAATTATCCTTGCGAATAAAAATTTTAAATGCTCTAAGATGGCCAAGTTGCAACTTACTTGGAGATTAAATCAATTTATTTTTTGTCTTTTTTTTGTATCTGAGGTCATAGCAACTATTAAACAATTGATAATTGAAGCTGGAGAAAAATGAAACAAGAGAAGGGGATATGCAGTCAGGAGAAATAAATTTTTTTTTTCTTTTTGAACGACGTTCCGGACGCCAATTGCGTCATTCTTCGGGACCAAAGGTGGTTAAGATATATATCTGGATAAATCAATGAAGTCAGTGGCTGTTTTTTTTTAAGAAGGTGCTGGTGCAGCCAAAAATAAAGTCCGCGATTTTTACTTTTTTTTTTTTTTATTCATAAAATTTTGAAAATTGGCTGGTTGCTTTTTCCTTAATTCTTCTCATACACAGAAAGATGCTATTTTCATTATTTTATGAATATTTTATAACACACATGCTATCACCCAGGTGTATATCTTAACTACCTTTCGTCCCGAAGAAGACGATTGGCGTCCGAAATATCGACCAAAAAGTATAAAAAATTTCATTTCTCCTGGATGCATATCTCCTTTCCTTAAGAATTAAACAAGAGATTTCCTCTGGTGCCACTTCACTTAAATGCTAGAATTATACATATAATAAAGTAAATGAAACTTAAGAAAATATCAGGTTTTAAACAAGTTTTACAAATATACACAATTAACTAGAAAGGAAATGAAAATTGCTAAGCGAAACAAAAACAACAACGAAAGGATAAATCCTTATATATAATAACTTTAAAAGAATGCCTGGACCCCAATATAGACTAATTCATAAATAACGGTTATCGTCAAAGTCTTATATGGCCTAAGTTGCCGAAAAAAAGTGTGAATGTTTAAAAAAAAAAAAAAAAAACTTTAAAAGAGAGTACTTTCCCACTCACACTCACACACAAATACACACAGTCTTTTCGGGAACTCAGGCCATACGACTAAACGATAGTTTATTTTTAATAATTTTTAAATTAATTAAATGCTTTTATTTAACTTACTCTTTCAAGGTCACCAACTTTATGGCTTTGTTAACGACACTTGCCGATGAGCTAGAGGTGTGAAATTTGATATTTAAGAGTCATTTTTGATGACGCAAATCGTGAGTTTGGTTTTACCAAAATGGACCAAACTAATGTGGTACTTTATTTGAAACCCTTCGTGAATTAATGTAATTTCAAAAGACTTCCCGATGGGCTAGAGGTGTGAAATGTAATACTTAAGAGTCATTTTTGATGACGCCACTATATGGTGGTTTTGATCAAAATAGACCAAACTAATGTGGTACTTTATTTGAAACCCTTCGCGAATTAATGTAATTTCAAAAGACTTCCCGATGGGCTAGAGGTGTGAAATGTAATACTTAAGAGTCATTTTTGATGACGCCACTATATGGTGGTTTTGATCAAAATAGACCAAACTAATGTGGTACTTTATTTGAAACCCTTCGCGAATTAATGTAATTTCAAAAGACTTCCCGATGGGCTAGAGGTGTGAAATGTAATACTTAAGAGTCATTTTTGATGACGCCACTATATGGTGGTTTTGATCAAAATAGACCAAACTAATGTGGTACTTTATTCGCGAATTAATGTAATTTCAAAAGACTTCCCGATGGGCTAGAGGTGTGAAATGTAATACTTAAGAGTCATTTTTGATGACGCCACTATATGGTGGTTTTGATCAAAATAGACCAAACTAATGTGGTACTTTATTTGAAACCCTTCGTGAATTAATGTAATTTCAAAAGACTTCCCGATGGGCTAGAGGTGTGAAATGTAATACTTAAGAGTCATTTTTGATGACGCCACTATATGGTGGTTTTGATCAAAATAGACCAAACTAATGTGGTACTTTATTTGAAACCCTTCGCGAATTAATGTAATTTCAAAAGACTTCCCGATGGGCTAGAGGTGTGAAATGTAATACTTAAGAGTCATTTTTGATGACGCCACTATATGGTGGTTTTGATCAAAATAGACCAAACTAATGTGGTACTTTATTTGAAACCCTTCGCGAATTAATGTAATTTCAAAAGACTTCCCGATGGGCTAGAGGTGTGAAATGTAATACTTAAGAGTCATTTTTGATGACGCCACTATATGGTGGTTTTGATCAAAATAGACCAAACTAATGTGGTACTTTATTTGAAACCCTTCGTGAATTAATGTAATTTCAAAAGACTTCCCGATGGGCTAGAGGTGTGAAATGTAATATTTAAGAGTCATTTTTGATGACGCCACTATATGGTGGTTTTGATCAAAATAGACCAAACTAATGTGGTACTTTATTTGAAACCCTTCGCGAATTAATGTAATTTCCAAAGACTTCCCGATGGGCTAGAGGTGTGAAATGTAATATTTAAGAGTCATTTTTGATGACGCCACTATATGGTGGTTTTGATCAAAATAGACCAAACTAATGTGGTACTTTATTTGAAACCCTTCGCGAATTAATGTAATTTCCAAAGACTTCCCGATGGGCTAGAGGTGTGAAATGTAATACTTAAGAGTCATTTTTGATGACGCCACTATATGGTGGTTTTGATCAAAATAGACTAAACTAATGTGGTACTTTATTTGAAGCCTCACGCAAATAAGGCCCTATTAACTATAGTTTTGAATTTTGATATTTACGACTCATTTTTTTATGATAATGAATAATTTTTCAATTGAACCAAATCAATACAGGCTAAACTAATGTGGTACTTTATCATATTGATGATTTTTGATAAGACTAAAAGACTAAAAAAGCTTAAAATAAAAATAAAATAAAAAAAAGATTTTTAAAAAAATGCTTTTATTTAAATTGAACTAAAAAGAGAGAAATAAAGAAATAATTTAATTGTTCTTGTTAAAATATTTTAATATTTATGACTTAAAATAAAAGCGTGGGGCGCGAGCCTCGGAATCACTTCGAAGCGCCCCACGCTTTTATTTTAAGTCATAAATATTAAAATATTTTAACAAGAACAATTAAATTATTTCTTTATTTCTCTCTTTTTAGTTCAAATTAAATAAAAGCATTTTTTTAAAAATCTTTTTTTTATTTTATTACATATTGGGGTCCAGGCATTTCTATTTAGCCATTTGGTATCCAAATGGCTTAAATTTTGGTATAGAAGGCCAGCACGCTAACCCGTACACCAATCCCGAGGACTAAAAGAGAGTAATGATTGTTCGGTATTTTTATTTGTTATTCCTGAGAGTCTGATAGAATTTATTATTCTCCATTTTTATTTCTCCCGAGATACACCCCCTAAGGTGAAATTCTTAACATTTTTACAGGTTCATGTATATAATCGGGTTGGAATGTTGAAAAAAATTTCAAATTTAATCAATAGATTCACTTTCTCTTTTGAGTTAGGTTCCGAACTCTCTCTTTCTCTTTACTCATTTTATATTTCGCTGCCTTTTTTCATATTTACATTCCAGATTTATATATATAAAAAAAAAAAAAGTTAACTGGGGAAAATATTTACTTAAAAAAAAATGATATATTAAAAAATGCCTTTTATCTTTGTCCTTTTTTGTTTATATTTGCATTTGTATTAATAAAATAATTTATAACATGGTCCAATCAAATTATTCGATTCGAATGCTCTATATTTCAAAATATGCAACTATTTAGTATTTATAGTAGGGGGAAGAGAGATCAACGACCGATTTAGAGCGCAGCCTGGACAAAGCTATGTCAGATTTCACAAAACAAAATACTCCAGTCCCTCCACCAAGACTCACTACTGAAGTAATATTAAGTGGATTATACTGTAGATATAATTTTGAAGACCAAATCTTGAATACTGTTCTAGATGAAAAATTAAAAGCAAATAAATTCAAGCAAAGAATTCGAAATCTTTCTAATTTTTTTGATAATGTCGATAGTTATCACAAGTTTCTGGAATTTCTTGTTCAATAATCTGATCAAATAATCGAATCGATATCATCATCTATGCCTGGTTGAGTTTCATCACAATATTGTTTTCCCATTTATTAGATGAGAGTGTATCTTTGTGTTATTAGATTTGTATTATCCGGAAGAGAGATCCTGAGGACCCACCCCGTTTTTACTCGATATCAAAGCCTATTGTTTTTGATTATCTCTTGTAAAATGAGTGAATTTCAATAATGATGCTATTCAAAATGACTCTCTTATCTACAACCAGCTACCAATTAAGAGCATAATTAGAAACGTATAATACTTTTTAGTTAATGAATAAAAATGTGGTTTGTAAATTATAGACCACATTTTGTTATTAATAATTTATTCAAAATATAAATAATGTAAAACGTTTCGACAGCTTATTCTGAAGTCGTATTCAAGTACTGCGCACTTGCTCCGATTCAAGTGGCAAAACACTCCATGTTGATTGGTAGAAAAGAAAAGTCAAAAAGTCTATAGAAATTAATAAAGATCCAAAAAATATTAACAAAGAAGAATGATATGGGCTTAATAAAATGTGGAACATTGTGTTGAATGAAAAAAGTTAATTAGATATTAAGGTTTGAATATTGTATTATATTATTGGAATAATTTAATAATAATATTTTGTACCATTAGGGGAATTTTTAATCATAAACGACATTTTTGTATTAAATAATTATTAAAAATATATAAATACTGTACAACGTTTCAACTGCTTATTCTGCAGCCATTATCAAGTACTGTGCACTTTTTCCGACTCAGTGCACAGTACTTGATTTCGGCTGCAGAATAAGCAGTTGAACGTTGTACAATATTTATTTATTTTAAATAAATATTTAATACAAAAAATCTGGTGTGACTGGCGCACAGCACACAACTTTCTCTTACCTTCGGTAATCGAAAGTTGTGTACTGTGCTTGTCTCACCAGATTTTTTGTGTCGACATGTATTTAGTTTCCGACAGTAGGGTACATTTGATTTTCAAGATGTAAAATTTATAAGTATGGCAAAATATTTATATGTTGTTACCATGGCAACCATTTCTCCTATCTTTCCTATGAAGCACAAGAGTAAAGTGGTCTTCAGAAGATTTCAATCACAAAATGAGAATATACAATTTAAAGAGCATCTAAAAAATAATTGATTTTTGAATTTAAAAAAAAATCGTTGGAGCAAATTTTGAGAAAATCGAAAAAAACTGAAAAAGTACATCAATAAAGTACTAGTATTCTTTGGTCGATTTTGATTAAAAGCTTATTTTTCCGGTCCCGGGGGGTGTTTAACTTAAATATAAAATTTCAACCTCGTAGCTCAATTCCTTCATGCTTAAAATTGAACACACACCCACCCACACACCCACCCACCCACCCACAGACAGACCATGTCGCGAAAACCACTTTTTTGGATTCAGGGGACCTCAAAACATGTATATCCATCAAAATCTCGACATCGAATTTTTGACATGAATCCAATACTTTCTCTCTATATATATATTACATATATACATAGTTAAGAGAAAGTAAAATGTGATTTCAAACCACAGAAGCTTTAATAAACACATTTTGTACCATCTTTGTTAAAAAATGAAAAAATCAAATGGCGATCATGTTTGTGACTAACTTCATGGATATGGGTGTAGATGGCAGTGACGTTGTTGCATAAAAAATGTACGTAACGGTCCTTTAGAGGTTAGTTCATTTGAGTCGGAGCAAGTGCACATTACTAGAAAAAGACTGCAGTAGTCTCAAGCAAACATTCATAATCTTCCCTAACCCCCCCCCCTCTTCTCTCCTAAGCTATACTTGACTGGTAGCATCTCTTCTCTTCTATTCGCTCAGTCACATGTACTCCTCAGGATGGGTTAATAGCCCGAAATATATCGGAGTTATAAATTCAAAATTTTTTCTTTCATTCATAACCTAGTGAAACCTCACATATATTAAACAATTTTATTTATTGACAAATTCCTTTCTAATTAAAAAATGCAGGAAATTCCCTAAAGAATACCTTTCAAAAAATGTCTTTGAAAGAATGGATCTTTTTCTCAATTACAAATTCGATTTTTTTTTATCCTCAATCCCATTGCTTATATTTTTTTTATACCCATCAATAATCTTTTGCAAAGAAAGATTTTAGCCTGTCCACCACGAAATGTCCTTTCCTTTGGGAGAAAGGACTTCTCTCTGACCACTTTTTTTTTTTGCCTCTAAAGCCAAGCGAAAAATGTCGAAGTTTGATCATTAAGGAAATGAAATCCCTCTCTCACTCGCATTCTTCTTTGTGAAAATTCACATGCAACATTTGAAATCCCCATGAATCATTTTCTATAAGCTTTTGGTGACAGGACAATTAACCTTTTCCCTAAACGATACGAGGAGATACGTGCACATCAGATGCTTTTTTTTTTAAACATCAACATGAAACGCTTTTTTTATTTGACTTTAATTTTTTACTTTCTCTTACCTATGTATATATGTAATATATATAGAGAGAGAAAGTATTGGATTCATGTCAAAAATTCGATGTCGAGATTTTGATGGATCTTCACGTTTTGAGGTCCCCTGAATCCAAAAAAGTGGTTTTCGCGACATGGTCTGTCTGTGTGTGTGTGGGTGGGTGGGTGTGTGTGTGGGTGTGTCTGTGTTCAATTTTAAGCATGAAGGAATTGAGCTATGAGGCTGAAATTTTATATTTAAGTTAAACACCCTCCTGGACCGGAAAAATAAGCTTTTAATCAAAATCGGCCAAAGAGTACTAGTACTTTACTGATGTACTTTTTCAGTTTTTTTCGATTTTCTCAAAATTTGCTCCAACGATTTTTTTTAAAATTCAAAAATCAATAATTTTTTAGATGCTCTTTAAAATGTATATTCTCATTTTGCGATTGAAATCTTCTGAAGACCACTTTACTCTTGTATTTCATAGGGAAGATAGGAGAAATGGTTGCCATGGTAACAAAATATAAATATTTTCCCATACTTATAAATTTTACATCTGAATTCAAATGTTCCGTACTGTCGGGAACTAAATATATGTCGACACAAAAAAATCTGGTGTGACAAGCACAGTACACAACTTTCGATTACCGAAGGTAAGAGAAAGTTGTGTGCTGTGCGCCAGTCACACCAGATTTTATATTAATTGTCTAACAAAATATTAAACAATAATATTTCTTTAATAAACCATCAGGTCTGAATTTAGGGCAAACAAGAGAAGCAAACATTTGAATCATAAAATGTACATTTTCCCACTCTTTAGAGACCAAATAGAAAAGTGGAAGGAGAAAGATAAAGGTTGGGTAATTAAAAAGCGTTTTGTAATCGCGTCAGGTTGTTTTGTTTTTGGAGGTTAAGTGAGGTTAATTGTAATAATTGCTGAGATTTCCTCTCGTTTGCAGAGCACTTGTTCCTGCCCTTCTCCTGAAGAAGAAGCCCCTCCTTCCCACACCCCGAGCTTTGGCCAATCAACTAAATAAGCAATCATCATCAGCCCCAGCGAGGGGCCATTATTAAACTCAATTAAGGGCCCATGGGGATCTCTCCCTACCAAGTCTCTTTCTCCTTGAATGGGATATTTTAAGTTTATTGAATATTCTATTAGATAAAGAAATCCAATTAGGAGATGAATGAAAATGGGTGGCATTTTTGGAAGTATAATTATAGTCAAATTAGAGAATAATTTTATGTTGTGTTGGATATAACAAACAATCTCCAAATTATGTCATTTTTGAATTGAGATATCTTTTAAAGATAAAATCAAATATTAGGGCCTATATAGTAAAAATATTTAGCACTGTGATGGAGGAATTTAATTACAACAGAATTATGAATAAAAGGCCTGAAAGTCACAAATGTGTTAAGTTCAAATTTTGAGTATAATTTATGAATTATTTAATTTTATTTAAAAATAATTGCATTTGGAAATAATCAAATCAGGTATTCGGTATCTAAATTTATATAAAGTCTACTATTGTTATATATGTGATAATTCCCCTACTATAATATACATCCATCTCTCCCTTTAAATTGATTTATGGCTATAAATCAGTGGGTTGTACAGTTGCCAACTTTCTGAAAAGTCAAAAGCGACGGGGGATGAAAATATAAACTGTGCTCACTCTGTAAATATCCCCTCCCTTCTACAATCATATGTGACTGTGTTAATTGAAACGTCTAAGTTGTCCCAGTTGTTGTTGTTATAAACAGCAACAGGCTGTTGTTTGTTTAATAGTAACCACACTTAATTATTTTAATTAAAAGGTATAGACCTATTTCCGAATTTGAAAAAAAAAAAATTATATGATCTTAATAATGGATAATTTTCGAAATATTAATATTAAGGGTTGTATTTTTTGTGTCGAAATATCATATAAAAATTTAGTTTACGGCAGTACATTAGAATTAGAATTCAAAATGTATAATTTATAAATGGAACGTCGCTCGGTAGCTATCGGTATATGTGTATTTAAAATATAAATCTTACTATAACCCCTAAATAGTTTCAGCAGCTGAGATAAATTTAAAAAATATAATTATATTTTGCTACCTATATCGTATCTTTCCTATTATATTATTATCTTTCCAAGTAAACATAAAATTTGAGTAAAAGATAATAAGGTATAATTTTTTCATGCTAGGCGATATTTTATTTAATATATTTGGATCCCATATGGGCCACATGGATTATGGTCTCCAGCTTTTTGATTCTATTAGGGTAGCAGCAGGCATTTCATCCTGTCAATCCATAACATCACAATTCATAAGCGATTACAGTGATTGACCAACGTAATTAATTTCTAAATTGGATTACGTCATTTCCGGAAATATTATTTAATAATTTCTTTGATTAATATTCATTTATTAATTTAAAGACATTTATTATAATCTTTTTATTTAAAAAAATCTGGAGTGATTGTTTGCACATCACACAACTTTCTCTTACTTTCGGTAATCGAAAGTTGTGTGCTGTGCCACCAGTCCCACCAGATTTTTTTATTCATATTAGTTTGAATAGAATAAATTATTTTTTATTCGTGAATATTTAATTTGTTTAAGAGATTAGATTAGAAAACGAATGAAAAAAAATGTTATTTTTATTTTTAATTTAAGCCTTCCATCCCATTGGCTGGTCCAGCTCGGATCTGATGCTAGCACCCTTCGAAGGGTTCGATTTAAGTCGTCGGAGATGACGTCAGCAGATTGGATCAAACTTTTATAAGAGTTCTTATTTCTTTCTATTTCGAGCCGTATGTTTAGTTACGAGGGGGTGAAGGAGTTCCTCTATTTTTTTTTTTTTTTAATTTCGCTGCAAATGCATTAATCTCTTAATTTTTCTTTTTATTTATATCTACCAACATGAATGATAAATGAAAAAAGTTTTTTTTTAGAACTTGGACTTTTCACTTTAAAAGGTTAAAGTTGTGATAATGATTTGAATCTTTTTGAATATTTCTAGTATTATTTAATACGATTTCATATTTGTAAATATAGAGTTGAGCCGAAATGAGATAGATGTAGGGACTCATTTTTATGAAGAGAGTGAAGACAAAAAGCACAAAGTTTTTTTTAGATAATATCTCGATGACTTTACTCTCTAAGTGACACCTAATTTCTTTGCTTCCTTTAAAAAAATAGTTTTTTAACCCTACAAGTTTCCAAAATTTTTTTTTTTTTTTTGAGGGATGCAAAGAAAAATGTTAGTCTTGTCCTGAGACTCCTCCGACAATTACAATACAAACTTTTGGGTAGAAATAAGTCCTTTTTATGTCTTTGATTATGTTTTGTATTATTAAAAAGTTTCAAACAATCGCAATGGGAAAATACAAGGAAAAAATCTGGTGTGACTGGTCGCAGAGCACACAACTTTCTCTTACCTTCGGTAATTGAAAGTTGGTTCTGTGCTTCTCACTCCAGATTTTTTGTGTCGGCATACATTTTAAAGAGCATCTAAAAAATAATTGTTTTATGAATTTTAATCAAAATCGTTGGAGTGAATTTAGAGAAAATCGAAAAAAACTGAAAAAGTGCATCAGTAAAGTACTAGTACTATTTGGGCGATTTTGTTCAAAAGCTTCGTGTTACGTTCCAGGGGAATAGCTTAACTTATGCTTTGGTTTTTAAGCAATCGTGTTCACACACACACAGACACACGGACACACACACAGACATAATGCCCAAAATGGTATTTTTGGATTCAGGGAGGTCTAAAACGTGGAGAAACATCAAAATCTCGAAGTAGAATTTTTTTACGATTACTATACTTTTTCTTTATATTCTATACGAGAAAGTAAAAAAAAAACGGATCTCAAGAATCAAATAGGCTTATTAAAAATGAATATTAAATTCTAGCCCCCAACCACTTAAAACCCAGTTGTGCCTCTGACGGACAAAGTGAATTACTAAGACTTCAAAAAATTACTAATTAATACCCCTGTTTTAGAATATTATTTTTTCTCAATATTTTGTCCATTTAGCTATTAAAATGAAATATTAATATATAGGCCTATAAATGGATCATCAATTAACAAGATTACAAATTTGATAGTTAACCTCTATAGAATAATTTCACACTTTTTTCTCATTCACACTCACACTCACACACACATTCACACAGTCTTTTCGGCAACTTAGGCCATTTAAGACTTTTACGATAACCGTTGTAATATAATATTATCTATTATGGGTTCAGGCATTTCTATTTAAGCCATCTGGTATCCAGATGGCTTAAATAAAATCATCGGACTGCCTGGGTCCGAACCCGCGACGTTTGGTATAGGAGTATAGAATAATTTAATAAAATCTCAATGTTCTGGTTTTAATCCCAAGTTCAATTTAATTCCGCACAAGCCAAATTCTATCCCCCGTAAATTGTGGCAATAAACTACTGAAATATATTAGAAATTCGTAGTACGTTGTATATCCGATTTTGAATTTAAGGAAGTAATATTTTGTAGTTGGTCTTAAAACCTTTAAGACTCACAAGAACAAAATCAACACCCACACGCATGCCTCGTTGTTGTTGTTGTTGTTGCCTATATATACTTATTTGGGCCCATTAACGTGAGGCGAGCAAACTCAATAATTTATATACCTTTCTAAATTCGGGCTTTTATTAAAGCCTCCGCCTTAAGCCAAAGTCAATGGATAGATTTAAAGGAAAAGGGCCAAAGGGTTCATTCAAGTGGAGTTATTAAGGACAAAGACGGAAAGGAAGGGGGGTGATTTTGGATTCACACACCTCACTCCTTCCTGTTATTGTGAACATTTTGTATGCCCCGGGTCTGGCGTAGTAGGTAGCGTGCCTACCTCCTATACCAAACGTCGCGGGTTCGGACCCAGGCAGTCCGATGATTTTATTTAAGCCATTTGGATACCAGATGGCTTAAATAGAAATGCCTGAACCCCAAATACATTTATTAATTACAACGGTTATCGTCTAAAGTCTTAAATGGCCAGAGTTGCCGAAAGACTGTGTGAATGTGTGTGTGAGTGTGAGTGTGAATGAGAAAAAAGTGTGAATGTTTAAAAAAAAAAAAAAAAAAACATTTTGTATAGCCATATAAGAAAATTTTGCTTGTTTAAAGTGTTATAATAAAATAGGCTAAAGGCGGTTTTATATGATCCTTCAAAAAAATTTGTGTTTACTTAAGCTAGGCACACCAATTGAGCAAAAACGTTTTCGACCAAAACAAACTGTTTTTTCAATGCTTTTCTACGTTCGTACGATCAACGTACACCGAAGAGGCAAAACACAATTGGACATGATTCGAGATCATTGAACAAAATGTTTTGTAATTGTGCGTTTTGCTCAATTGATGTGCATTGGCAGTGAGCAAAACGTTTTGCTCCTGGACAAAACGTTTTATTCGAAAATATTTTGCTAATTGGTGTGCGTTCAGCCATAGATGTGCAAGCCTTCTTTCAAAACCTTATTTAATATATTAGAACTTATATTTAAGGTTTTTCGTACAGTACCCTATCATAAATTATAATTGGATTAAGTTAATAATTTAATTACCAAAAATAATAAATAAATGAATTTTGCTTAAGTATTTTTTCCACATGATATAGATCTGGCAACATCGCATTTAACAGCTGTTTATGTTGATCTTGCTGTTTAGTGTTCAGTTGTATTTTATGTATAATATTACAATTAGTAATGCAAATCAGTTTAAAAACGATGGGCTATTTGCGAGAAAAAATATCGTAAATTGAAAAACGAAACGCGTTTTATTTTATACGTTGTTGCCGAATTGGTCTAACAATGAGTCACGTGATGAGAAAAACCTTTTTTCATAATTCGAGTCTTGGTATATATCATGAGTTGGAAATATACAATAAAAAATAATAGTTAAATAAATTTAATTTGCAATATTCAAACTATCTAAATGGGGTAGGTCCTGTCGAAAAATAAATAGTTAATCCTTCAAAAGTGATAAAGGTGCTATTTGGCTGCCTTTTAATCAACTGATAAGCCCAACCAAATAAGTTTTTTTTTTTTTTTTTGTTTTTCGCTTGTGATCTGTATGCCGAACATTTGATCCCCGATGATAATTAGTATCATGACCACGAGAGAGAAATGGGGAGGCTTTTATCCTTTCATTAAATGCGTTTCGTCGTCGTCTATTTATTATCCAATATGCGAACATCCAGAGAGGTGTTAAAATACTAATGCAAAAAATAGGGGAAAAAAATTGACTATGACTTTTTTAAAATATCTGGAAATGTTCCGTCAACGTAACACCGATTGGGGAATGAGGTGGCCGGATTAATGCCGAAGAAGGTGGTGAAATAACTGGCAAGTTTTTTTTTTTTTTTATATATATACCATGGGGAACATAAACATTTGCACCCTAACAGGTTTGCAAGACGCCTACTAGTTAGGCAGCCCAATCGACTCACCACTACATATGCAGTGTCTGTGTGAATTTACCTGAGCTAGGGTTCTGAGGGTCTTTTATGATAGACCATAAACCAACCCTTTTGAACAATCTATATAGCGATATAGCGTAGCCTTTTCATATCAAATGAATTTGATCTCAAATTAATAGAATTTCAACATTTTAATTAATCTTATCTTCTTATTTGGAAAAAATTAACTTATTTCACAATTTGAACGAAACTTGTGTCCCAATTTTTAGTAAAATTTTTCCGATATCTATAGACCTTTATACCAGGTAATAATATCTCGGGGCGTTAAAATATTCTTATTTATATTCTTAAAAAAAAAAAAACTGTTATTTCGGATTTTTGTAACGAGAGGTCTTACAACATAGAATGTGGCATGTTCAGACAATAGATAAAATTTAAATAAAATAAGAGAAAGTAAAAATTTGCGAATTCTTCTTTCTATCTCGCAATGCAAGAAGCCAGATCGATGAAATTTAATAAATAATTCTTGCCCTAAAATTGGAGATCTGTTTCAAATTTTGTAGTAAATACTTCAACCGGAAGTAGGCCTACTTTACCTAAGATTATAGAAGTATTTTAAAAATGTAATATTTTTAGTAAAGAAAGTGAGAAAGAAATGCACTTCTCTTTTGAGTAGCAAAGTGGCGAAAATATATTTCAATTCTTTGCTATCGATTCTGGCCTATTAATTTGTTGCCCGGCTATTTAAATGTATGGTATATGTTTATAAAACTTTCAAACCCTTCTTACCAAGAATGGAATTAGGCCACTTTCAAAATTAATAACCAGATTAAAATATTTTTAAAAGGTAATTTTTATAATCTTAGGTAAAGTACTAACTACTTCTGGTTGAAGTATTGTAATTACTCCAAAATTTGAAACAGATATACAATTTTAGGGTAAGAATTATTTACTAAATTTCACCGATCTGGCTACTTGCATTGCGAGATAGAGAGAGGAATTCGCAAATTTTTATTTAAAATGTATCTATTTTCCAAAGGGATGGTTTATGGCTTCTTCATAAAATACCCTCAGAACCCTAGCTCAGGTAAATTCACACAGACACTGCAAATGTAGTGGTGAGTCGATTGGGCTGCCTAACTAGTAGGCGTCTTGCAAACCTGTTAGGGTGCAAATGTTTATGTTCCCCATGGTATAATTGAGGCCGAATATTCATTTCGGTTGAAAATCTTGTTCCGGTCGAACCCTAGTTATTTTGTCCAAATATATGAAAACTTTTATATATTTATTTATAACAACTAGATAAAATAAATTTTCATTTCATATAATATTTTTATTTTCTTCTTTGACCTCTATATGAAATATATATAGAGAGAAAAAGTATTGTTTATATTTGTTTATATTCATGCAATCAGTAGTGTATCCAGGTGGGGGCGAAGGGAAAGCGTTTGCTCCCCCTGCCCCAGGCGGATCAAGCCTTTGGCGCCCCCGATACAGATAGGCGCCCTAGCGCATCCGACTTTCTCTGGCTTTTTACCTAAATCTCCAGCAGAACAGATTCATCACTAAAAAAAGGCAAATAAGATATCATTTAAATATTTTCTTTTCTTAAATTCTTTTTCATTATTTTTAATTAGTTTATTTTAATTTTAAGATTTGTTCATAGTTCATTTTGAGATTATTAATAATTATCCATTTACGTATTTTTATTTTTATTATTTTTAATTTTAATATTTTGAGCTGTTTTAAATTTATTTTTAATAATTTTATATTAGCTAGTATTATTTTAAGACGAATGTTTTTAGTTTTTAGATTAGGATTAATTTTTCAAAAATAAAACATATTGACCCCATCTTAGGGATTGACGCAAATTATTTTTCAAAGTTTTAATAAAAAAAAATAGTTTTTAATTTTTTGAATTAATTTTTGATTTGAATAATTTTGAGTTTCGAAAAATAAATGAAATTTTGGCTTATCTGTTAACAACTACGGTGTTCTGGGTCGTTGATGTCGATGTGATATTCTCTTGAAGGACTTCTTCAAAAACACAATAATATTCTTCTTATTAATAATCAAATTAAATGTTCGTTTGGCTGAATTGGATAAGATGTATTTTAATAAATGTTTGTAACGACAACGAGGCTGGCCAAACCACGCTATCAAATCACTGGCTGTATTTTCACTTTCCCTTGACGGATTTTAATTTTTATTTGTTCAGAATGACCAGTGTGGTCAAACGAACAAATTTGATAATCTGGTGTTTTAATCTTCGGGTTATTATTTGAGATATTTAGCGAAAACAGGGAGCACCGGACAAAAACAAATCACTCATCCAGCCATTTTTTCAGAGTCCGTTGAAGTACCGTTACCTCGCCGCCTTGCTCACACTTACTCTACCTCGCTGGTTCAATTCCTTGACTTATTTTGTTTAGAGTTTATTCAATTACTAGCCAATATTTACTACCGCTTATATTTAAATTTACAAAATAATTAAAGAAATAATTTTTATCCAAAAATTCTTTTGACCGCTTCAATATATATATGTTCTTGAAGGTTTCCGCGACCGGATGTATGCGAAGACAAGTTTTCTCGGGTTAAGTCGCGTGGGGTGCTGAGATTTACTCGACGTTTCGGCTCTCCTTTTGGAGCCATTTTCAAGAGAGAAGGAAGTTAGGAGGTAATGGTGGAGGGGGGTTGTTTACGGGGTCGCAGTCTTCCTGGTCCCCAGGTCAATTTGGTGGATGACTCAGAGGCGTGGATTGGTCTCTGAGAACTGGAGGAAGGTTGGGTGTGTGTAATTGTGTTCGGTTTAGGTTGACTACGGGGCCTCAATCTGCCTACTCCCCAAGTCGGTGTGTTGGTGGTGTGTTTGGTGGATGCCTCAGAGGTCTGGGTTTGTCTCTGAGGAATGGACAGTGGTTGGTTCTGTGTAATCGGGTTTGTGTTTGGTTTGGGTTGACTTTGGGGCCTCAATCTGCCTACTCCCCAAGTCGGGGTGTTAGCTCTTGGTTCCCGGGGTCTCAACCTGCCTACTCCCCAGGCCGAGAGTAACTGACTGCGAGCCGGAGGTGCAGGTCCTTTTATACCTGTTGCCGGGCATGTGGGCGTGGCTTTGGGAGTCACGTGGCTGTCTCTGATTGGCTGGGCCTGGTCTGGGGGCGTGGCTTTGGGAGTGACGTGCCTGTCTCTGGTTGGCTGGGCTTGGTCTGGGGGCGTGGCTTTGGGAGTGACGTGGCTGTCTCTGGTTGGCTGGGCCTGGTCTGGGGGCGTGGCTTGGTTTGTTGAGATGGATTTGCTGTTGGATATGTTACGTTTGTTTGTGATTGTTTGTGTTTGTTTTGGGGACGTGATATTGTTGTTTCGGGACAGTTTTGGAGTGTGTGAAGTCTTTGTATTTGTGTGAGCCTTGGTTTGGAGTTTAGGAATAAGTGTTTTCCATGTTGTTGGGAAATTGAGGGCGTCGTCTCTTTTGTTTAGACATTCATTCAGGAATTTCGTAGACCCCGGAGTCTACGAAATTCCTTGTGCCGAGTGTCATCGGTCATACATAGGCCAAACTAACAGAAGAGTTCAATTCAGGATTTACGAACACAAAATGGCACTAAGAAAACTAGACCCTCAGTCAGCAATAGTAAAACACCATAACGAAACAGGACACATTATGAACTTCGAACAAACAAAAACAATAGAACCAATAAACAACTTCCACTCCCGTATCACAAGAGAAGCCATAGAAATTTACAAAAGGCCTGAATGTCTAAACAAAAGAGACGACGCCCTCAATTTCCCAACAACATGGAAAACACTTATTCCTAAACTCCAAACCAAGGCTCACACAAATACAAAGACTTCACACACTCCAAAACTGTCCCGAAACAACAATATCACGTCCCCAAAACAAACACAAACAATCACAAACAAACGTAACATATCCAACAGCAAATCCATCTCAACAAACCAAGCCACGCCCCCAGACCAGGCCCAGCCAACCAGAGACAGCCACGTCACTCCCAAAGCCACGCCCCCAGACCAAGCCCAGCCAACCAGAGACAGGCACGTCACTCCCAAAGCCACGCCCCCAGACCAGGCCCAGCCAATCAGAGACAGCCACGTGACTCCCAAAGCCACGCCCACATGCCCGGCAACAGGTATAAAAGGACCTGCACCTCCGGCTCGCAGTCAGTTACTCTCGGCCTGGGGAGTAGGCAGGTTGAGACCCCGGGAACCAAGAGCTAACACCCCGACTTGGGGAGTAGGCAGATTGAGGCCCCAAAGTCAACCCAAACCAAACACAAACCCGATTACACAGAACCAACCACTGTCCATTCCTCAGAGACAAACCCAGACCTCTGAGGCATCCACCAAACACACCACCAACACACCGACTTGGGGAGTAGGCAGATTGAGGCCCCGTAGTCAACCTAAACCGAACACAATTACACACACCCAACCTTCCTCCAGTTCTCAGAGACCAATCCACGCCTCTGAGTCATCCACCAAATTGACCTGGGGACCAGGAAGACTGCGACCCCGTAAACAACCCCCCTCCACCATTACCTCCTAACTTCCTTCTCTCTTGAAAATGGCTCCAAAAGGAGAGCCGAAACGTCGAGTAAATCTCAGCACCCCACGCGACTTAACCCGAGAAAACTTGTCTTCGCATACATCCGGTCGCGGAAACCTTCAAGAACTATATATATATATATATATATAAATTGTTTTTAACAGATTTTAAGGTTTATAAACAATGGAAAAATTTTAAAATACTTTCACTCTATATATATATTCATACTGTATATAGGCAAGGGAAAGTAAAAATATAAAAATTATACAATAATATGTTTCTTTTTATATCTTATTGTAAAATTTTTATAAAAGTAAAGCTTCTCAAATTCGCTTCTTGATTAGAATATAAATAGAAATTGACATTAGTCAAAAAGAATTCACCTCTAATTACATTTATTTAGTGTAAATACTTCGACATCAATATAATGATACTATCCTCATGTAAATCATCCAAATGTCCAAGTGAAAAAAAAACATCAAAATATTGACAAAAAAGTTGCCATGAAAATTTGATAAAAGAAATGCGTATATTTAGTTATATTTTGAATTTGAAAAAGTAAATATACACATTTCTTTTATAAAATTTTTATGATAACTTTTTTATATAAACCTTAAAATCTGTTAAAAACAATTTATATATATATATACTAGTCGCAAAGCCCGCCTTCGGCGGGGCTTTCTGCCTAGCCAGGGGGCTACGCCCCCTGACGCCCTTGCTCGCCTTCGGCGAGCAAGTTTATTCCCGATTTGGGATATTTCTTGTTGCAATGTAAGTTTTAAGATGTTAAGGAAGGATCTTATATTCAAGCGAGGCGAGGGTACCGATTGGGAAGAGCACAAAAGGGTCTGTTTATGACTGTTTAAAGGGTCAGCCAAATGCGTGCTCTCTTCGTTATTCAACTGCTGCGTAGCCCCCACTCCTAGCCCATAGTCAGGTAGGAAGCTGGTCCACACAGCATAAAGGACGCTCTCTAATTTCTAGCCAACTTGTTGATTTTGTGTTCCCATATTGAAGAAATTTGATTTTAATTAATTTTCCAAAAACATTTAAGAGATTCAAATTATTACTACGTTACTCCCAGAGCCATGTATTATAGGTCTACTTAATTTCAAATGGATTCATTGAAAATTGTGGATTTCTATAGAACATATACATACATATTTACATACATACATACATTTTTCCCATTTTAAAAACAATTTATATATATATATATATATATATGTATGTATACATTTTTAACTCTGAAGATGGCCTCTATCGAGACCGAAACGTCGGTCTAAAATAAATAAAATAAAATATTTAAAGGAAAAAAAATTTAGCTGCCAGTCTCTGCTTTCGCAATCCTTCCTTGATAATATTAATTGTCTCAAATTTTAGTACTAGCGGTCCCAGAACGGTGGGAACTAACGTTATTATCCCTATTACTCTTTCTTCCTAAAAAATGCCTGTGTCTCTCCTTTTCATCTACAACCCCTCTCTTAACAAAATCCTGGGAACGCTATTAATGGTGGGTAATAAAATTTGAAAATTTTGTCATTTGGGAAGACTTGCGAGACTTCTAGTTCTTTGTTTTTTTTTTGTTTTTTTTAAACATTCACACTTTTTCTCATTCACACTCACACTCACACACACATTCACACTGTCTTTTCGGCAACTCAGGCCATTTAAGACTTTAGACGATAACCGTTATTATATAAATATACATATAGGGGTCCAGGCATTCTTATTTAAGCCATTTGGTATCCAATTGGCTTAAATAAAATCATCGGACTGCCTGGGGTCCGAACCCGCGACGTTTGGTATATGAGGTTAGCACGCTAACCTCTACGCCATGCCCCGAGGGCTAGTTCTTTGTTAAAGTGTTTTATGATATAGCTACGCCACTGTTTAATTTTCTCTTAAACAAGAATTAATGCAGTACAAGAATTTTTTTAATATGTTATTGTTAGAAAGTTAAAAAGCTAAAAAAAATAAACAGGCAGAATTAGATTTTTCACTTGTAATTTACCAGAGTTTAAAAAAAAATTCTGGTTGTTTTCTGATGGAATGCTAAATGTATAGCTGGGCTAAGAGAAGCAATACCTTTATCAGAGGAATGGACATCATCACGTTGTTGGTCATAACTTCTGGATCGGACCTCAGGGCCATCAGGGCTTGCAGGTCGAGTTGCTGTATAGGAAGCGCTACGCGGTTGTCCGGACGAAGGTTCTGCTAATTTGCTACCGAGAGAGAGAAGTCATAGAAAGAGGCTGACCGGAAGAAGGAAGGCCACCACTTGTCCCGTTGCTTGTCTTCGTCTGGATTGAATTCGATGATGATGAATCAGTTACACCTGGAATGATGGTTGATGAAGATCCACCAGTACTACTGCTAGTGACTGATGAGAGAGCTTGGTGATGAAGTGCAATCAACGAACTGCCGCCATCATCTTCACGCAATGAAGGCTGTCTTCTGAAAATAAATAAAAAATTTATTGAACAAAAAAGAATTAGTGTGAGGTGGATAGCTGAGTAGATATTGTAGTAAGGAAGAAAGAATTAAGGCGCTTCATGAGGCAAAGCTGTTCGCATGTTTTTGCCGATAAGATGGCGTTAGGAGTCTTAAAAATTTAGTCAAAAAGTCCAACTATTATGAAAATTTGCCAACAGATGGCGGGGATAGTAGTGATATATTTAAAATCATGTATTTGATTTTTTAATAAAGAATAATTTATAAATATTATTACATATTATTTATAACAGCATAAAAATATATAAATATAGGCTTATAAGTGATCTGAATGCAGGTTGTTAGAGTCCCTGTATATCAGAGTCTGGCCATACGAGCGACCGTTAGAATTGTCGGCCATCTTTCTTCCGACCGCTCCATTGAATACATGGAGAAAAAATGATTTTTTTTTGTTAATTAATTATATAATAATTTTATTCAAAAAAAAACTTATAGAAACAGAAGCTAATATTTTAATGATTATTTATATACTAAAAAAAGTAAGTAAAACTACTCAAAATAATTTATTTAATGAAAAAACATTTGAATTTGACATTTCCCAATCTGTCATTTTTCACTTTCTCATAGCTATATATGTAATATTTATTTCTAAAATAAAGTAAATAATCTCAAGAATATTATTTAAATGAATGAATTATTTTTCCTTTACTTTTTCTTTTAAAATATACATTTGGAATTTATAAATTAGGCCTACTCTATATGTGAAAAATTTGATAAGAGCTTTGACTTTATCACGGACAAGGCCAAATACAAGGGGGAATGCGGGCAATTACCCTTCCCCTCCCCCCCCCCCCGAGATTCGAGAAAAAAATTTTTTGATATTAAAACTTACAAATTTGATTTGTAAATATATTCTGGTAAACAAAAACGGAATGGAATGCACTTTTAAATTACCGAAAGTAAGAAAAAATTGTGTGCTGAGCGACCAGTTACACCAGATTACCCTCCCCCCCCCCCCCCGAGAAACTCATCTGGACCCGCTCTTGATCACGGACATAAATATAGTGTGCCCAGACGTTCTCTTTTTGATCTAAAAATATGTGTCGGGTATCTTTTGGTATTTTGTTTTTCATTTTTCTGCCTCAGTATGTTAGGATCGGGCAAATGGGGCAGTGCGGGATTTAAAAGCCGCCCTCCCCCCCCCCCCTTTACGGCAGATATTGAAATTTTTTCTATTGTATAATATCTCTGAGTTCAAATTTTGTATAAATTATAATTTTTTAATAATAAAGAAAATTCTTAAAAGATTTCATTATTTTGGCAATGAGTTAATTACTAACGTTATTTATATTTGTTTTATTCTTTTTTAAATCGATTATTTTCTTAGAAAACTCTATTTTATAATTAGGAAAATAAACTGTAAGCTAAATACATATATTAATATACATAAACTCAAAATTAAAAGTGATTTTAAGATTCTAATCAGCTAAATATAACCCTAAACTTTGCATTCTCAATATAATAAAATTAATGGAGATTTTTAACATATGATGAGTAATATTTATAAATTGAAACCTCTAAAATAATGTTCTAAAAAGATTTCATGATACTTTGAACGGGTATCGTTATAAAAGTTAAATGAAATATTTTTTAATCCCATAGAGATGCATTGAAAATTTGAATTGGCGCTAAAATCAGGAAGAAAGATGGCGCGACCAATAGAAAAAAAGTTCCCGTATGGCCAGACTCTGATATACAGGGACTCTACAGGTTGTTAGACTAGCCTGCCATCTTTTGCAAGAGTGCTGAACCATAAGAAATTTATTTTTGACTTGGTCACCACTTGATTTAATTATTATAGTAATAATAATATTTAATGGCTGGAAAGATATGTAAATAGGATATGGAAATGCAGGCAGCCAAAATGAAAAAACACTCTCGATATTAATAATTAATTATTAATAATAAAAAAATCACTATTTTCATAATAGAATGTTTTTTTTTTTAGCATTTTCAATAATTTTAGAAAAAATATTTTTTAATTAATCGATATTAAAAAAAAAAAGCTTTCTATTATGTAAAATGCTCACAAATTTAAATAATTTAAAAAAAAACCGCATAAAAAATACTTTGAAATTTCTCAATAGTTTCGACTAAAGGTTCAATGTGCCTTCTAATAATAAAATATTAACTTACTTAATTGGAATTGGTTCCGAAATTGCAGTATTTATAAGAGGAGTATCATCAGGTTTCTGAAAAATAAATTAGTAGAATAATTTATTTTATCACTGTACATTAAGAAAAATTAAATCATAATTTCAACATTACTCTCATGTGCATATAATAAAAAACTTGAAACAAATTACTTGTTTTTTTTTTTTCAATATAATTTCATATTAGTTTTAGTGATATTATGTTGATTAACCTATATTGTATTATATTTTAAAAATGTTTACCTCATTATCATCGCTGAGTTCGGGAAGTGGATCATCTGTGGGTGTTAAACAATCAAGTTCTTCTTCATCAATAGTATTTCCAGAAGGAGACTCTTCAGGATCACACTGAATAAACAAAGAATTCAAGAATAAAATACTAAATACTAAAATATTTTCTGAAATAAAATTTTTTAATAAGTTATCTGGTGCTGTGAGTGGTTTTAACATTTGATTTTTTCGCTTAAAAGGTTAACAACCCGAATTTTACGAAAGATCACAAAAAATAACATTGAAAAATCCTCACTTGAGATTTTGGAGCTGATTCATTGCGACTATGCGGCCGAAAACCAGGCCCCGGAGGTAAATTTTTTTGTACACAACAGTTTACACCAGGACTAAAATGAAGTTCGACATGGAATCTAAAATATAAAAAAAAAAAAAAAAATTAAAAATATAATCGTCAATTATAGATTCGTTCACTTACCGTTCTTCAGAGGTGGGATCTTTGGTTGGATCTTCATACAACATAACAACAATTTGACACATATAATTAAGCTCAGAAACCATTGAGACATATTCCATGGCACGTCGCCATTGTTCATCTTTAAGTACCTATAAAGACAAATTAAAATAGTATTATTTTATTATAATTGTTTAAATAATTTAAAATAATCTTACATCAAGTAGTCCACCATAACGTAATACAGTAAGAAGAGAATGTACATGACTTTCGCTTGTGAAATAGAGTCTAGTCCGAACATGTCTTCCCGGGCTTGAAACACCATATGAATAGCTGCAAAACAAAATTCAGATAATTTGATTTTTATATGAAAGAGTGACTTTGTATAATGGGAACCCCAAACAGTAAAGTTCTGCAAAGACTTTAGGTGATTCCCCACCAACAGTTGCTCATATACGAGACCTAAGGAGCTCTTTTGAACCAAGGCAAATTTAGGTAGGATTATTACCTTCTCCCATCCAATATGACAAAATGGCTGAGCATTCTATGAATGCAATTTTTATATATTATAATCCCGGAGTAATAATGTTGTGATTTAAATAAAGAGGTAGATCTTCTTTTTCCCTACAAGATGAGGGTCTTATCTCAATTTCGATCATAATGGCGCTTGGTTCCTTTATGCATAACATGGTCCAATTTGACCCATTTTTAGCAAGCTGGCTGTTGAATTTAACAATGCCCCTTGTTCAATACTTTCTATAAGGAATTTAGGATTTTCTTTCACTTAAAAATGAATAATTTCTGGATAAAATTTTGGAGCAAGTTTTTCTTAAAATCCGATGTTATATAGAAAGGAGATTGTTTATTTTAATTTAACTTACAAAGGATTAAGTCGATTAACACTTTCTTCTCCAGCTTCTTCGATGTTTCTTTGAAGATCAGCTCTAATTTTCTTGAGCAAAGGAGTACAGATACCTTGCCCGATTGAGAGTTTTTCTTTTTCAGTCATGCCATATTCCTAAAATAATTTTTCTTTATAATTTAGACATAATAAAAAAAAAAATAATATTAATTACCTGTGGGATAACAATATCGGCTAAATATTTTGAATATATATAAAGTTCTTCAGCATGTTCAAATTGAAGAGTATGTTGATTATGTTGAAGGTCATATTTAATACAATCATAAATATCTGGTATTTTACTAATTGCAAAACGTTTGCTTTTTGTACAAAAATCCTTTTCTATTTTTCCCCAACGTCTTCCCATTAACTCCCAAGTTTCTCCATGATATAAAACAGCATCTAAAATAAAATATATATATATATATATATAAATTCCTTTAAATAAAAAAAAATATATTTTTATTATGAAAGTTTTTAATTATTGACCGCTTTTTTGTATTAATTATTTATTAAAAATATAAATACTGTACAACGTTTCGACTGCTTATTCTGCACTCGTTTTAAAGTGATGTTCACTCAAGTGAACTAACCTCTAAGGGACCATTAGTGCATTTTCAAAGACGTCAGCGCCATCTACAGTCATTTCAATTAAGTTAGACACAAACTTCAGCACCATCTATACTCATTCTCTTGAAGTTAGACACAATCATCAAAGGAAGTGTTTATTTAAAAAGCATGTTTTTTGAATTTGATTTTTTAACATAGATTTTGTATCATCTATATTAAAAAGTAAAAATGTGTGAGTAAGTGTGCAGTACTTGAAAACAACTGCAGAATAAGCAGTCGAAATGTTATACAGTATTTATATTTTTAATAAATAATTAATATAAAATGTGTAAAAACACAAATGCTTTAATAAAAAAATTTTATTTGTTACCTTTGGTTTTTGGATCTTCTTTTTTGATTTTAACAACTTCTAATAGTTTAGAAATAAGTTCGTGGACGTGTTGACAACAACGAACTGGATTTTTTACAAAATCTAAAGCTGTATTTATTGATATAGCGCCACATGGATTGATTTCTCGACGATCCTCAGGTGTGAATTCTCTGTCTCGTTGCATTAATTCATGAAGCCGAGCTTTTAGTCTAAAATAAATAATAAATTAGAAGCATGGCTTAGAATAGTGAATGAATTTTTAAAATGAGAACTTACTGGAATTTGCTTAAATCACAGTCATTATCAAGTAAGCCATTAGTATTGGCACTTTTAACCATTTGTACAAGTATGGGAGTGAGCTCTCCTTCGAGTGCTAAAAGACCTTTTGCAAAAGCAGCGGCTGTCATTTGCACTCGGCCTTCGTCTGACGCGTAAATTTTAAGATCGTGTCTGAAGGTTGAATGAAGCCTAAGTAAACCGAGACCCTGAGTTCCGGTTGATTCCAAAGGCTTCCCGGATGACTTCAACCCGTCAGATGATTTCACTTCCTTGTCTTCATTTTCATCCCTTGCTATAAGAAAAAAAAAATTTGTTAAGGTATCAAATAATAAATTTAATAATAAAATATTTAGAAAATACCTTGTCCACCTGGGTACATGCATCGAAAAATGCGACCGAGTTCTTCAGCTTGAATTCTGCCAGCTGGAGTGAGCTCTCCGCCCCATTTAAGAATTAGTACTAGAGACGGTTCTGCAGGGACTTCTGTCACGTGTACCACCCCAAAACAAGTCACACACACTCATGTTAGATAAATTAAACTAATAAATATAAAATAATTTATAATATTTAATCCCTCGATTTGTCTCATTTAAAAAAAAGAATATGTTACAAAAAAAGAAATTTTGCTTTGATTAAATTAAATCAAAAGATTATCTATTAAATTAAAAAAAGTTTATATTTTATAGGTTATTTATATTTTTTTAATCTCAAATAGAGGGACTAACTATTTTAAGGGAACTTTTTTCAATTTTGATAATCATCTTTTAGAGAAAGTCATTTCGACACCCTTTCTCTCAAAAACAATTTACTTTTTTTTTAATGATTAATTATAAATATTTAATTCAAAAGAATTAAAAAATAATATTCAATCAAAATTTAAACCAAAATCCAGGGCTGGATCTTAGCCTAATGAACTGAGTGGTTCCAATCTGGCCGCCTTGCATTTGGATAAAGCTTAGAATTTAATTAAAATATTATGAATTAAGTTGAGTAAATTCTGATAACCCGAGTCTTTTTGCTTATAAATAAATCTCTTTCAATACATATGTCTCGAAATTTTTATAATTTTATTTATCATGTAAAGAAAATAGAAATTGCCAATCAGTGCATCAGAGTCGGTCCACCCCTGTTATATAAGGAAATTTTATTTCCTTCAGGAAATAGACTTCCACATATTATAACTATTGGGTGAAAAATTGAGATGATCGAGAGATTTGAATTTTTTAAAAATATTTATTTGAATGAAATTGTATTGTTTGGGTGATGCAATGTTATCCCAAAACTATCCTTCTAAATGATATATATATATATACATGTATATATATATATTGATCCGAAATAAATGGCTTAATTACTAGACTGATACTTTCAATAAATAATCATAATGATAATAAATAATTATCAGAGTTTAACACATTATTTATAATAAATTGTTTGGTCAAATATTTCAATCATTTCAATTAAGATTAAATGTATTATTATACACCTATGATATTAAGTTATCAATAATTGATATTATTAATATTATTATTATATTGTATAGATATATAGGTATATATTTATACATACTAATAATAGATGCTTTATGAATGAACTGAAAGGGCTTTGAGACATATCTATAAGGTAATAAGAGAATTAAAAAGGGGTTGTACTAGAACCTTTACCATCATCGCTGCTCGACCCTCTCGGCCTTCCTTTAGGCTGATATTTCATCTGAACCTTTCGGTTAATCCCAGAAAAATGTCCATACCTAGAAAAAGATTATTTTATTAAATTATGGTTAAAAATATGGAATCAAAATTAGATAAATAAATTTGCATTCTCTTTTAATTGAATTTTAGATATGCATTTTAAATAAATGTATATTAAATATAAATAACCTTAAGGAGGCTTCCCTACACGGTCAATCATTTTGATCAAACGGTTCAGTCAATCGATTGACGCTCGCTTCAAACCTTCAATCTTTTGATCAAAACACTACAGTCAGTAGATCATAGAAGAAGTGTGTCTGCACTCTCTCTTCTATAGGTACTATCAGGTTAATGCTCGGCCGAATTAAAATCAATTATCCCACCCAATGCAACATATACACGGAACACAAAGGAGGCATCGTCCCAGCATCCCTATGCTGTTCAGATCACGATTAATAGAACTAGTCAATTCCAATCTTCCATTGTCCCCATGACCTCCCCGCGATTGGAACAAGCTCCCTGCGTCTATCTTCTACAAAACCTACAATCTTCTGACTTTCAAGTCTAATCTCAATAGGCATCTTCTCAGTTCCCGCAGTTGAGTTCCCCTTTTATGCTTCTCCTTTTGTTTTTATTTTCTTTCTGGCTTCATGTGACCACTGGTCTTTGGATCTTATGCACCCATTCCAAAAAAAAAAAAAAAAAAAAAAACAGTCGAGTTTTCAACTGGGTAGGACGCTTCGAACAATGTTATCAACATCGATTTGGCCTTCCTTTCATTGACATCGGTTACCGTTAAAGGGAAAAACAAAAAGCGGAAACGACGTTGGTCCGAGGAATGGCACAAATTAATTAATTAATTAATCAAAATTGTGGGTTTTTTCTCCAATTTCGTCTTCGTTTTGTACCTTTTTTTGGGAGAGAGGGGTAAATTCCATGGTTGCCCGGCGTGTGATTGATGTAATGATTGATCAAAATGGGCCTAGACGATCAATCGTTTGAGTCATTCAAACTTTCTATCAATCAACTTCAAAGATTGACTCAAGCGTCGTAGGGCCATCTTTAGGATCAGGCGGTTTTTGTTTTTCAAACTGTGATTAAATCACTCATAATTCAGAAATATAATTTCTCACTCAAAAAGATGACAAGTGTGGCTCTAGTTTTCAGTATATATAGGTCTAATTTTTTTCAATGTACCTTCAAAAGTGTATCTTCTAGCTCCAAGAAATATTAGGGTGCCTTTCTGGGGCTTAAAAGGTGCGAAAAGTTCTAGTACCGTGAATTTCACAAATGTCAGAATGATCCTTCTGTATTGATTGTTGTCAAAAGATGATTTCGCCAGCCATTGTTTCTTGATTAAATTCTTCATTCGTTTCGGTTCATAATTGCAAACTTGATCGAATCTACTTACTTACTCTCACTGTATAAACGCAGTGAGCTTTTTATAATTCGTAGAAAGCTTCAAAATTTCAATTTCGAAAAAAATCTAGAAAACTTAACATATTTTTTCTTTTCAGAATAGGGACCTCACTCAGTATAAATAAATGTATATCTAAAATCCAATATAATATGAAAATACTTATTTATCTAATGTTGAAAAAGAGAAGAGTTAAAAGTAACTTCAATTATTGAATTAATTTGCACGAATATGAATGAAAACACTTTATTTCGTATCTTCCTCAACAACTCGAAATATTTTTCTGGCTGATTGAAAATTGAGTCAGTAGTTGGAGAAATTTTCACATATTCATTATTCGTTCCATCTTCATTATCATATGTAAGAGGTCTTTATTGAAATGACATTGATAAATTGAAGGGGTGTCTTAAAAAAGATCGTTAGAGAGTTTTAGAGTTATTTCTTCAGTGAAGTGTAGCATACAATAAGGAATGTTGAGAATTGAAAAGTATTTTCATCAATCAGCTTATTTAATTCAATAATTAAAATTACTTTTATAATATTTTCTCGTTTTGATTCTTATCAAATCAGGACAAAAATAAATATGGTTTGAAAATAGGTGATTAAAATAAAGAAAAATAAGGATATGTTAATAATATGTGATAAATTAATTACCTTCATTTTTTTAAAAAGAAGATACAATACTTTTATAAATATATATAAAAAATTGCTAGATTTACCACAATTAAAAATCTTCTTCTTAATATATTTCAAAATAAAAAAAAAAACGAATAAAAAATTGTCTGTAATATAAAATTATGATTCCGGACTTGAACCAGGGACCATTCACATTGGCGGCGAATATTCTGTCCAGTAAAACTAGCATCTCGACAATGAGAGAAAGCAAAATATCTCCAACTAAAGATTGTTATTTTTATGTTTAAATGTAACCTTTTCATATTTGAACATGAAAATAATTTCTGTAAGACTGAAGAGAAAGGGCAATTGAAAGATTCATTCTATAACAACATGGGCGGAGTAAAGTCTAAATATATTATCTACCAATCAATTTAGAAAAATAAGGATAGGATCTAAATGCCTCGCTTCAAGAGGCAAAGCTGTTCGCATGTTTTTGCCGATAAGATGGAGTTAGGGGTCTTAAAAATTTACTCAAAAAGCCCAATTATTACGAAAATTTGCCAACAGATGGCAAGATGGTAGGGCTATATTTAATCTCCTTAAGGCTTAAAAAAATTATTTTTTTGACTGGGACTCACTTCACATTAGTGGAATTAGGCCCAGTAAAGAATTTTGTTGGATATAGCTTGTCTTAGAGGACAATGGGAGAAAAAAGTACTAGAGAGCAAATGTATATTCTTCAAAATTTAGGAAGAGGGGGCATATTGTTCAAACCTCTCACTGAAAAATTTTCCGTTTACAGCCTTGATAGAGCAAATTGGAAATAAGAAAAGGCAAGAGAGAAGCTTGAACTTAAATGGAATTTGCTAAATATAAAATTCCAAAATAATTCTTAAATTACTATTAAATTAACTTACATTTCAAGGACACTTTTTAGTTGTTCCAATTTCCCTCTTTTCTCTTCAATCTCTGGATCCGCTTCTCTTTGTTCAATTTCTGATAAAAGACTTCTGGCAATATCTAAAATTTCTTGAAGTTGTTTAGGCCGTTTCAATTTAACATGACCATTATTATATCCATCATATTTCGCGAAAATTTCAAAGAATTTAGGATGTCTCACTTCAACTTTCATTTTTTGTTTTGGGGTTCGATCACCATGACGGATTACAGCCACAACGCATCGCAATTCCATCCTAAGAACAATAAAAGGCATTATTTTTTTTTTAATGAATTAATAAAATAAAACTATGTTTTTTAAAGAAAATATAATACTAACATTTTTCCAAATGTGGTCGGCACAATAGGGGGATCATCTAATTGGAAAGGAACTGACCATGGTATATGCAATGTTGGTGCCAACTCTCGAAGAATCATGTTGCCCAAAATTTTAGCACAATCATCATAATATTTGTTTGAATTTTTAACAAAACTGAATCCATTAACATCACAAACAAAAGATTTTCCATTTGCTCTAAAAAAAAGAGAAAATATTTATTATTAGAAGAAATTAAAATTAATATAAATTATAGATTTAATAGAATATTTCAAATAAAAATAGTGATCATAAAAAAATAGACTCAAATGACAAAGCATTGAGTCATATTGCGGAGTTGTCAGTAAATGTGTATTATACATAAATTATTTGTATAAAATACAAAGCAATTCAATCAGTTTATACGATGCGCCAAGATTGAGATACAAAATTTTTTTGTTTGACGCATCATATAAGCTGATTGCATTGCTTTGTATTTTATACAAATAATTTATGTATAATACACATTTACTGACAACTCTGCAATATGATTCAATGCTTTGTCATTTGAGCTCCCACTCTCATAAATGGACTGATGATGGATATATTTCATTAAAACCGAAACTGTTTCCTCAACAGAGAGTTTCATTTCGTGGCTACCTGGCTGCCTGCTCCTTTAGTCTCTTATTGTAGTGTTTGTATTTAGTGTGGGTTGACTTCGGAGCCTTAAACTGTCTACTCGTCTAGTTGAGGTGTTACTGAAGGGCTTATGATTGTCTTTGAGATTATGCAAGTGGTTGGTTGGGAGGTGTAATATTTGTTCTTTTGCTACGATCCCAAAAACAACCTACCTCCGCCATAGTAAAAGAAAAATAAAATGTTTAGAGATGATTTAAATAAAAACCTTAAAAGATCGAAGCCGCATACAGTCTGTTTAAAAGCCATGCAGACTTTCCGAGAAATCAATTTTTCATCATTACTTAATATGACAGGATAACGAATTTCTTTTCCTTCACTATCTCGTTCAACTTTTCCATCAAGAGCTGGCGATTTTCGTGCCTCTGCATGAGCATAGTCAGGTCCCACAGTATAAACCTAAAAGAACAAATTAACAATTACAATTTTAAAAAAATGGTAGAAACCAAATTTAGTGAATATTCAATTTACTTTGACATCAGTTCCATCAGTCGGCATAAAATCTTCATAAATAAATGAACCAGTTTTACGAACTCTCGATTCCGGTGAATAAACGCTACTTCGACTGCCAATCTGTTGAAACATTATAAGATACACCAAAGAAAAAACAAAAACTGTTACAGCCCAAGCAAACGAAATATTGAAAATATAAACATGGAACATTTATTTACTCATCATATTTTGGCTTACGCTGAGAAGAAGAAGAAAAGAAAATACTATAAAAGATGAACAAAAGATTCTTGGCCAAATTAAGTGGATTTCAAACTCTAGGAATGTGTAACTTAACAAAACAAAGAATGCATTTCAAACATGGCTAAAGGATTGAAGTATTTAAAAAGACTGATTAAATCTTTTTTTTTTTAATCCGAATTATTTGAGCATTAATATTATTTAGTAAAGTATAATTTTATTTCTTTAAAATAAATAAACACAAAGGACATAGAGCCAAGTGCAAACTCTTTATAAAATAATTAAATACCTTTCTGAATAGTCTTTGACTACCTCCCCCAGCCGATGTCTAGGGTAATAAATATAAATATTATGATCTTCAGCTGAAACAGGCTTTTCAACAAATGGCTTATTGGAGACAACTCCATTCACCTCGACATGATCTTCAGATTCAATTAATTCATTGTCTTTAAACATAAAAAAAAAAATCTATCCAGTTTACACAAATTTTGGTTCTATTTAAGTCATTAATTAATTAATAATTTTAGCTGTAATTTTCTAAAATTACAAAAAAATTATTCATTTAGGACTAAGGAAGTTGTCTGTATACAACTGTGGCTCCAGCTTCAGCTCCGGAGTCATTATTTTAAA
>JAKCPI010006116.1:0-139670 GCA_023213315.1 Euborellia annulipes
AAAGTAAAAATATCAAAATATTTATTGAAAATTCCCATTAAAACGTGTATTGCTTTCCCGTTTAAAATGTCTCCTAATGTTTATAAAAAAATTCTTAGGAAAAAGAAGGGAATCTACCTCTAATTAGTTTAGATTTTAGTTTTTTTTTACCATTAAATTAAGCGATTTACAAATGAAGTAATAAAATTTTAATGTTGGATTTTTACTTTTTACGACACTGAAGGACGTAAATCGTAGGCCTACTTCTGTGTTTGACTCCCCGCGGATTCATCATTTTTCTATTTATTATTTTCACCTGGAGTGAGGGGGAATGGGTTATTTTAAAATAATTTTTTCCATTTGAAATTAATTACGGCCTTTCTGATGTTTTTATGGTTAATAATGCAAACTTTTTTAAATTTAAAGCACATTAATATTTCAAGGGCAAAAAAATCTCGGGCCACCTGTTCTAGAGCAAAAGCTAACAATTCTGAAAATGTTGCCGAACTCTATCCTAGAGTCTAATTTTTCACCTTTAAGTAGAAGAGGTTTTAACCATCTAAATTCTATACTCTAAACTCTAACTAAATTCCCCATACTCTGGTTACGGTCTTGCTTAACATTTATGATCTCGGTGACTGTTCCTCTTTGTCACGTCCATCGATAGGGATTGAATTAATTACTGTGAATTGAACCTATGTCGATGAGAGAAGTGACTGTCGAACGATTAGATAAATAAAATGAGAGGTCAGCCAAACAAATCGAATTCTTTTATTAGGATTTTAATTAGATTCTGGCTCTCCTTTTATTTATCTACTGTAAGTTGTGTCAAATTAATAAAATAAGTAAGCAACAGTAAAATAATTTAGAAACCGCCCTTTCTTTACATTATTTCAAACTTTTTTAAATGAACAAGTCACTTTTCTATGGTCAATTTTATTAAAATAAATGCAAATTAATTAATTTGATCTGATTTTATCTTTAATTCCCCTGAAGAGTTATCAGGTTAAATTTATGGGCATTTTTTGTTGATGGCAAATTCTCACGCTACCATATGAATGGATCTTTATCCTTTCTACATACTTAATAAATTAATTATAATAAGAAAAGATATACATTAAAGTTAATTTTTTTTTTTTTTTGTTTCAGGTAAGAGACATTTTTCTCCACTTAATTAATCGTATCACTTCGGTAAGTGAACTAGACAACTTTCTTATTATATTCCTATATCCAAAAGATTTCGGAAGAAAAGAGAAGGAATAGCATCTTTAAACCATAAACAAATAATTTCTGCTGACATTCCATTTTAATTTCTTTTCCATCTAAATTTTGTCTAAACTATAGGCCTATATGCTGTTCTCCAAATTCTAGAGGATAGGGGGTCTGAGGATGATGGGTTAATTTCTTTTTTTTTATTTTTATACGCATAGAAGCAATAATTGACTTGTGTTATTATGGGGACCATATTTTGTCCTTCACAATTTCACAATGGTGATAATTATTTATGGGATTAAATAAATTTTCCTTAGAGTTAGTTTCTCTCTGTTGTTTTTTAATGATTTTTTTGAGTTTCACTGTTATTTTTTCTGGATTTTCCGTCTTTTAGAAAGCAGGAGCAGCCAAAAACAAAAAGTTCCGATTTTTCCACAATTTATTGAGACGTTTCAGGTCAATTTATTGCTGAAAAATCCGAGAGTTGTTTTTGTCTGTCCCTACTCCTTTTTTATTCTGCAATCACACAGCAACTGACCTCAATGGATTTCCTTATTTTTATTGAAATTAAATCATGAATTCTATATTTGTACTTTGTCGTCTTACCTATTTGTATTATACTTGGATAATATAAAAAGTATTGCTATCGCAAAATAGGCGTCGAGATTTTGATGATACAGGCTTTGTGAACAAAATTTCTAAAGAACAAAACAACATACAAAGGCCAGATTTGATATTTAACTCAGAAATTGTACTTTCGAAATTCGTTGTGATGTTTGACTAAAAACCCGTATTTTTAGTTTTATCAAGAATAGAGTAGAACCTAGCCTGAATGCGTGCGTCCACTTATAGTATAAAATAAACGAATCTTATCGCCATTACTCTAGGCTTAGATTTTTTTCTGAGTTTTTTTTTTCTGGGAGCTACATGGTTATGTTGAGTTATATAGTCTATAAATGTTCAATTGAAAATAATGTGATTATTGGTTGACGTTCGGTTTGATAATCAAATTTAGCATTTCAATTTTGATGAAAAGGAAAAACTACATTGAGTATTTAACCATATTTCACCTATAGATAAAAAGTTAAATTGACTTGAGTTGATTCTCATTCACACTCACACTCACACACACATTCACACAGTCTTTTCGGCAACTTAGGCCATTTAAGACTTTGACGATAACCGTTGTAATATATATTATCTATTGTGGGTTCAGGCATTTCTATTTAAGCCATCTGGTATCCAAATGGCTTAAATAAAATCATCGGACTGCCTGGGGTCCGAACCCGCGACGTTTGGTATACGAGGTTAGCACTCTAACCTCTACACCAAGCCCCGAGGGCGACTTGAGTTGATTATGAACGCAGACTTTTTACTCCCTAGTAGGTTATAGTTAAAGTTCTAAGAGGAACCGGGGAGGGAGGTTTTAACAGAAACCGTGTCAATATCCGTTTAAAAGTGCTAATTAAACTCTAAAACCACCATTGAAATATTTCCTTATTCGAACTTATTATTATTTTTAATGTCGTTCTCTCCCTCGCTCTATTTCCTTCTATTGATTAACGCAATCTTTCTTTAGAGGTTCGCTCTTTAAATTCACGATTCTAAATTTAAACTCTGATAAGATAAAGCCTTCTTGAGCTTTTTTTTTTCTTTTTTCACTTCAATAATAAAAAATCAGTTGCTCTTTGTGGTTAGTGGAGTCCAGATGTAAGGAGGCTCCCTCTCTGGACGTGTCAAAGGTCAGCAAATTTTTCATAGTAATTTGCTTTGAATAATTAACTAAAAGTATGTGAGTTTATAAAATGTTAACAAGTTTTTTTTTATTTATAGATTGCATATTTTTAGAAAAATAAAACCTTTCTAAATTAGGAGTGAAGGGAAGTTGAGAAAAGCCGAATTCAAAACAATTTACTGGCAAATTTTCGTATTATCTCTTCAAACTCTTCTCAAAACTTTATTTCTCCTAAAAAAAAAAATAATAATTCCCCACAACTTGAAGTTTTAATGAAAACACACTTTAATTCCATTTTATGAAATGGTAAAAATAAACTTAACTCATTAATTAAAAAAGTCTTCTAATTAGTCTCTTATGTTCAGCAAGAAATAAATCTCAAAAACAGATCTTTCGTTCGTCACTTTTTGTTTTTTATTAACCGATAGAAATTTGTATATAGAGTTGGGATCAATGTGTCCAATGTCCGATCCCATTCATAAAGTGTGAACTTGGATTCGAAAAGAATTTCCATTCGTTGAGGCACTATTTGAAAAGTATCTTAGATTGGGCTGGATAAAAGGATTAGCTAGAAATAGTATAATAATATTTAAAGGGAAGTTAGAGATAAGAAAATAAACTAAATTAAGGTTGTGAAAGAGCTTTAGTTAGTCTGACCAAGTAAGTACCTCGCTTAGATAGAAGTAGATATTCCTATGAAATAAAGTTTAATCCAGAAATTCCTTTAGGGAAGAGAGAAGAAATCAATTTTTGAAAATCTCTAATTCCCCTTGGGACAACGTAATCAAATAAAGAATATTTTATAATATAGAATTTTTTTTTATAAAAGTTTACTCAGGAGATCAGAAATTTTATTAATATTTTAAAATAATTTGTAGGACTGATTGCGTTAACTAGATAGTTAACTGGTCATTGGCTTGAACATACGTCTGTCCCTTTCGAGTGACCAGTAGTCCCTTGGTTTCTCTCCCCCTCCAACACCCCCTCCACCCAATCACGTACCCTCTTCATTGGTCGCCTAAAACAACGCCAATTTGCATTCAAATTTGCATTTATATTAAATTGACCTTATGTTTACTAGATGTATGAACAAGTGTTCGTTTTTATAAAATCAGCAGGGTATTTTTGAAATTAGACATGTAATCGTTTAAAAAATCAAAGTGAATTAGAAGGATTTATGAATATAAAATATTACTATATTTTTTTATGTTCAATAAAGCTAATTTCAGACATTTATTTAACCAAAACTCATGTTTAATAGAATAATTATAGTTTAAATAAATTTAACTTTCAGAAAGTTGAAAAGTTTTATAGTTCTTAAAATATCTAATATGTATAGGGACGGGGTATAAATGGCCAGTTGCCTAAAAAGACCTTATACAAATAAAAAAAATATCTAACCATTTATTTAATCAAATTACGGTTAATTTCCCTCTCGGAGTGAAGGCCACACCCGTAACGATTTTTGTGACTCATCTTATTATTATTATGGGAGTTTTTAATTATAGACTACATTTTGTATTAATTATTTATTAAAAATATAAATATTTTGTTTTCACTGCTTATTCTGCAGCCGTTATCAAGTACTGTGCACAAGTTAGTTCACTTGAGTCGGAGCAAGCGCACACTACTTGAAAAAGGCTGCCTAATAAGCAGTCGAAACGTTCAGGGCCGGAACTAGGAGATTTTTTAAGGGGGGCAAAATTTAATTTCCCGCCCCCTCCTTAAAATTTTCTATAGAAAATTCATATAATTTTACCTTTTTTTTAGTAAATCTTTCTTTAATTGCCGCCCCCTGATATCTGCCGCCCGGGGCACACGCACCCACTGCCCCCCCCCCTCTAGATCCGGCCCTGGAAACGTTGTACAATATTTATATTTTTACTTTCTCTTACCTCTATAAATGTTAATATATAGAGAGAGAAAGTATTGGATTCATGTCAAAAATTCGATGTCGAGATTTTGTTGGATATACACGTTTTGAGGCCCCCAGAATCCGAAAAAGTGGTTTTCGCGACATGGTCTGTCTGTCTGTCTGTGTGTCTGTGAACAAAATATCTCAATAACGGAAAGAGCTAGGAGGTTGAAATTTTATATTTAAGTTAGGCACCTCCCTGGAGCGTGGAAATAAGCTTTTAAACAAAATCGGCCAAGTACTTTAGTGATGTACTTTTTCACTTTTTTCTCAAAATTTGCTCCAACAATTAATTCAAAAATCAATTATTTTTTAGATGCTCTTTAAAATGTATATTCTAATTTTGCCATTGAAATCTTCTGAAGACTACTTTACTCTTGTGCTTCATAGGAGAAATGGTTGCCATGGTAACAAAATATAAATATTTTTCTGTTTATAAATTATACATCTTGAATTCAAATGTACCCTACTATCGGAAACTAAATATATCTCAATACAAAAAATCTGGTGTGACAAGCACAGAACACAACTTTTGATTACCGAAGGTAAGAGAAAGTTGTGTGCTGTGCGACCAGTCACACCAGATTTTTTCCAATTTAATATTGCTTCAAAGAGTAAAAACAAAGACATGCAGAACACTCTAGCGGTGAACAAGTGCAAACAATCAGTCTGGCTCCAATTCTCCACTTGTTCCGTTCGTTTTCTTTAAGTGATTTTATTTAGTGTTTTAAAAAATAATAAAATGCGTTCAGTGAGTTTAAATTTTATTGTGATGTGTCTTCATGTATTAAATTTTATATCGTGAAGCGCCTGCCATCACCTTTGATTCAGGTATATTGAAATTTATTTAATTAATTATTCAACTCCCTTCAACCAAAGTCAAAAGAACATGGGCGATGCTAATTATTATTAAAAAAAAAATTGAAAATTATAAAATAATTTTATCAAGTGTTCTATCTGAAATTATTTTATGGGCGTTTGTTAAATGGAATTTTTACGAATTTTTTTAATTAATATTAGGCTATTATTTTTTTTTGTTTTGAAGGACATGTTTTTAGATAATGGAAGATTTTATAAAACTAGTGTTTTGATTAAACCACAAATATCGGAACAAATTTATTTTTATTCATTGTTCTTATATAACTATAATATTTTTCATTTTATTTAATTCAATTATTAATAAAAAAAAACTTAAAAATTTAGAAAGGAAATTTTTTTAATTCTCGAATTCTATTTTTAGTCTCGACAATCAGAATGAAAGCGCGGGCGGAGGGAAGGGAAGGCGAGCGGGCGCCTATCGTTTCTTAAACAGTTCTCACGTTCCTCCCGCCTAATTAACTTTATATCTTATTTAAATTAATAGTTTTTATTTATTTAGTGATTTATTTTGTGATGATATGTGAATCTCAATCAATTAGATAATGTCTTTGAAATAGTATTTATATTATAAATATCTTTTCTTTCTCTTTTCTCTCTCTAAAAAAAAAAATCATATTTTACATTAATTTTTAATGGAAGTTTTCAACTTCCTTTATCCCTGTATGTGACCGTCCACTTGAAAAGGCACCAAAATCTTCACTGGGATCAAACTTTCTCTTACCTATATATGTTAATATATAGAGAGAAAGTATTGGATTCATGTCAAAAATTTGATGTCGAGATTTTGATGGATATACACGTTTTGAGGTCCCCTGAATCCAAAAAGTGCTTTTCGCGACATGGTCTGTCTGTATGTCTGGAAACAAAATATCTCAAAAACGAAAAGAGCTAGGAGATTGAAATTTTATATTTAAGTTAGGTACCCACCTGAGACGTAACACGAAGCTTTTGAATAAAATCGGCCAAAGAGTAGCACAACTTTCTCTTACCCTTTGGCAAGAGAAAGTTGTGTACTGTGCTTGTCACACCAGATTTTTTGTGTCTAGATATATTTAGTTGCTCTAGTTCCAAACTTGACCAGGCGATTCATAGATAGTGCTGAGCTACGAATTGCTTCCACATCAGTAAACTGTACTTCAAACGATTTCCAAGAAAAATTTCACTGATATACTTTTTAAAGAGCATCTAAAAAATAGTTCATTTATGAATTTTGAACAAAATTGTTGCAGCGAATTTTGAGAAAATCGATGAATGAAAAATCGTTTTATTTTTAATTCAAAACACACTTGATTATCCACGAACATTTCTTAAACCCATCCATCGATTATTGGCGTTAACTTTAGTTAACAATACACGTATCATAAATTCCTTGGTTTCCGCATACAAAAACTCCCTATAAATTAACAACTTATGCAATTTAAGTGCATTGGTTATTTGTGTTGCCTTTATTAAGCCTTATTTAATGCTTTCAGTAGCCAAAAGTTCGAATGTGTCATTAGAGATAACTCGTTTTCAATTATGTATTTAGTAATAATATTAAAAATTTCACTGCCTATTTTTGCATTGAATAATTCAAGACTGATTACAATTTATTCTTTTATTTATGACGCCTATTGAAATAGTTTATGGATCTAAAGCTATTATTTTTATCTAAGCCTTGACTTAATCCATTTCGAATCGATGAACCCACCGCCGCTATTATCAGGCTCAATGAGCAATGCTCATTACCCACCGACTGTTTCGGATTGAAAATTGCCATTTGCACGCGAAAACGACCTACTCCTTCCTTTCCTCGCCTGGTTTCCGTGTCCGTCATCTTTAACGAGAATTTAATGCGTTCCGGATTTGACTTTTTGAATTTCTATTTCATTGGAACTTGATCAAGAATCATCCGAAACTTAATCACTTTGTTAATTGCAAAGGCAAACTCTAATTAGAGTATCAGCCGTAGCTTTTTTGACTTATAACTTGTACAAACCATTAGGATAAGAAAAATTTCATAAAACAGAGGCAAGTAGGAGTGGATTATTTGTATTACCGGTATTGAATTTTTTCTTAATAGAATTTTTCTTATTTTTTATGGCTAATAAACCCGGTCTAAGTAATTTCTTCCGATCATTGACTTAACAATCTGGCTATCATCTGAACATTCAAAAAAGCCATAAGTTCAAATATTGTAATATTTATTATCTCGTTATTAAAGAGCTTGCTGACTGAAAGATAGACAACCCTTATGACCAACTCAATAATGAATTTTTGGATTAATTCTTAGAGAATTTCATATAAGCTTTTTTTAATATCTTAGAAGAGTTATGAACTGCGCATTTATAGTCCTCACTAGAGATCAGGAGCAATAAAAAAGCCCCTGAACCGTGGCTCAGAAGTAAAGCATTAATCAGCAATGTCAATTTTGCTCTGATTGCCTGGTGTCTGAGTAATTCTGTCATGGGCGTCCAGTGGACGACCTTATATAAAAATCGATGTTTTTGCTTATTTAAGTACATGTTTCTTTTAATAACTTCAAAGCGAGATTAAAATGTAAATATTTTTATTCAGTAATTAAGCTTATGATGTTTATTCAAGTAGGTATATTTTTTATATTTTTAACCACCAAGTTACACAGTGCCATTTTTTTAATCTCCCGTTTTCCATCAAAATAACGACCATAAAAAGATATTACTCCAGAAAAGACTGACATTTTTCTTTTTCTTTTGAGTTCTTATTTTTTCTCTTCTCTTAAAACATTAAATTATTCAAATAATGAAAATTATAACCATATTTTTGACTAGATAATATTCCCACATATGTAAATAAAATATTTTATTAATGCTCATAATTATTATCTTGATTAATGTTTATAGCCGATAGCTATCTCTAAATAAATAAATAATATAATAAATTTTATAATATACTATTGAATAATAGTCATATAAATAAAATCACTCAGGCATATTTAATATTTATAGTTACTAATTTTATTTTAAAGAGGTGAAAAGAATAAATTTTATATTCATCTAGGGTTGATGCTAGTTGCGGAAGGTGTGATTTCGGGATAAAAAAAAGCAAAATTTTTAATTAAATTATCATCTAATTATAGATAAGCAAAATTTTTTCTAAGAACCACCACCACCATCTCCGCAAATTAGAAAAAAAAAAATTTTAATATAAAAATTTTTGCTGTTTTATTTCACCCGAAATCACAGAATAAATTTTATTTTTTACTTCCACAAAGAAATTTGAATAGCTTTTCAATAATTATACAATATCATGGCATGTATAAATGTGTTTTCTTTTCGGAAGGAAAGCAATACAGATGACTAATCTACTTATACATTTTTCGATTAATTAACCTAAACCCTCCTTTTCCCAACGGTAAACTTTGTTTTTTTAATCGGACCCACCAATATGATTATGCACATGGCCGCTCTCTAGATTTTTATCAGTAACTTTGATTTATTCCTCGTACAAAAAGACTGCGGATGCTAAAAATTATTTCAACTCGCAGCCAATTAGAAACTCATATTTCACCGGGAAAAAATATTTATTTGATCTTTATTGTTCTATTTAGGTGTGTTTGTAGAGGCACACAATAAAAGTAGAAATAGAGAATAATGTAGTTTATTGAGTTTTAGAAATATAAATATTTTTTTTTATAAAAATCTGGTGTGACTGTCGCATAGCACACAACTTTCTCTTACCTTCGGTAATCGAAAGTTGTGTACTGTGCTTGTCACACCAGATTTTTTGTGTCGACATGTATTTAGTTCCCGGCAGTAGGGAATATTTGAATTCAGATGTAAAATTTATAAGTATGGGAAAATATTTATATTTTGTTACCATGGCAACCATTTCTCCTATCTTTTCTATGGAGTGCAAGAGTAAAGTGTGCTTCAAACAATTTTGAGGGCAAAACGAGAATATACATTTGAAAGAGCATCTAAAAAATAATTGATTTTTGAATTTTAATCAAAATCGTTAGAGCGAATTTTGAGAAAATCGAAAAAAACTGAAAAAGTACATCAGTAAAGTGCTAGTACTTTTTGGCCGATTTTGATTAAAAGCTTATTTTTCCGGTCCCGGGGGGTGTTTAACTTATATATAAAATTTCAGCCTCATAGCTCAATTCCTTCATGCTTAAAAGTGAACACAGACACACACACACACACACCCACCCACACACCCACCCACAGACAGACCATGTCGCGAAAACCACTTTTTTGGATTCAGGGGACCTCAAAACGTGAAGATCCATCAAAATCTCGACATCGAATTTTTGACATGAAACCAATACTTTCTCTCTATATATATATTACATATATACATAGGTAAGAGAAAGTAAAAATACAAGTAAACAAAACCTTTATCTCCAAGGGAATAAACCACAACAATCACACTCTACCCACATCAACAATCACAACCCTACTACATGTTCACTAAACCTACTATCATCCAAAAATACACTTGCACAGGAACCTTTTGAATTTATATTTTTATTGGTTCTGTGAAAAAAATTCAATTTGTATTTTGAATAAATTTTTTTTACCATAATTAGAACCAATAATAATAATTTTAATAAAAAATGGAAATTCAAAAGCTTCATTGTCCAGTACATTAATGGATTATAGTACACATTTCTCTTCCTAATTAATTTTAATTCATATGTGATTTTCCACTCACATATAGCTATGGAATTAGGCTTTTTTTTATAATGAATAAAATTTAATACATACGTTTATTTAAAATTTATTTATTAAGGCTTTAAAAATACTTTTTTTCTAATTGAAAAATTTACGGGATTTCACAATGACTTTCAGAAGAATTTACACTAATTTTTTATAGCTAATTTAATCCTTTACTTGACATTCCTACCTTTTTTAAACTAATTTGATAAAAAAAAAAATAAATAAATAAAAACTTGATTATTTTTTGGTGAAAAAAAAAAAATTCCCTTGATAAAATTAGAAGACTTTGATTGATATCTTTTTTTTTTTTTTTGCAAATAAAATTAATCAAGATCCTGGGCCTAATATTCAATTTCAATCTCGAAATTATTCCTTTCCGCATGCGAACAAAATATAAAACCGCATAAAATTATCATTACATTGATTAATAACTATTATTAGATATAACAAAACATGTCAAATATTTTTTGTTCACACTTTTTCAATTAATAAATAAATATTTAAAAAAAAAAAGGAGAAAACAATTCATTTTATATACCATATAGAGAAAAAAAATAAATACAAGCAGTTTACAACTTTTCATTCTGTGTAGACGATACGTATTCGCGTTCATCAAAGTTAATTAAATTTAATTAACATGAATTCCACCTCTGAAATTTTATCTCCTCTTAATTTTGATTTTTGCACCGCTCCTTCTCTATTATCGTTATATTGCAATACCTTGCGTCACGAGTTTAGTCACTCTAGATTTTTTTATTATAGTAATTTTGATTTTCCTCTTTTTTTTTACCTCAAAAGAGCATTTTTCTCAATTGATGATTTAATTTGTGCATAGGGGTGAATATATAATGACCTCCCTTGATGAGTTAATTTCAAGTTTGGGAAAACAGTTCTTGAACTTAGGAACATTTTATAATAAAACGACTACCAATTATAGTTTTTAGTCAAGAATTAGCAATTTTAATGAAGTCTTATCTTATTCTATTGGATAGATTTTTTTTTTTGTATAATATCTTTTCCATTAATTATATGTGTTTATAAAGAGTAGTCTAAATAGAAATGAGAGAGAGGGAATAATTTAAAAATTTTTTATTTATTGATATAAAGTATTATTGAGAATCAATGACTGAGGGGAAGAGAGTTCTGAAGATATTGAGGGAAAATATTCCGAATAGTCTAAATAGCGTCGATATTTCAAACAATTTGTCTTCGTTTGAAAAATTTGAGTCCTGCCAAATTTTTTGTCTGTTTTTTTTTTTTTTTGTGTGTGGGCAGGTATATATTCTTTAAAAATACTGAAAGGGGCCAAAAAAAAACTGGTGTGACAAGCACAGCACACAACTTTCGATTACCGAAGGCTGTAAGTTGTGCTTGTCACACCAGATTTTTTGTGTCGACCTTTATTTAGTTTCCGATAGTACGGTTCATTCGATTTTCAAGTTGTAAAATTTAAAAGAAATAGGGATGGGGTCTAAATGGCCTTAGATGCCGAAAAAGACCTTAAAAAAAAATTGAGGAGTCAAAAAAATTCAAGACATGGCAGCCAAAATTATTTCTTTTATTATTGCCGTTCCAGGCTGACGTTTCGGCCACTGGTCTAGGCCATCTTCAGAGCTAAAATATTTTCGTACATTTTATTATAACATGTTATTGTGGCACTTTCTACAAAATACAAAAATATAATCTATAATAATATACAGTATTAAATTTACAAAGTAGCATACCCGGAGGCGAGAATAAATGAAAATTACAATTTCAGCGACACACATTCGCATGAACGGAGCGCTCATGGGACAACGAAAGAATGATTTGGAATAGTGGTTCATTAAGTTAATTTTCACATTAGTTCTAGTTTAACTCCGCTAGATGGCAGAGGAGTATATTTAAATTAAACCTATATAATATTTTAAAAACTTCATTAGCATCATGCTTAAAATTAATATAATTATATAGGTTTAATTTAAATATACTCCTCTGCCATCTAGGGGTTAAACAGAACTAATGTGAAAATTAACTAATGAACCACTATTCCAAATCTCTTTCGTTGTCTTGAGCGCTCGTCAGCGAATATGTGTCGCTGAAATTGTAATTTTCATTTATTCTCGCCTCCGAGTATGTGTACTTTGTAAATTTAATACTGTATAGTTATTTATAGATTATATTTTTTGTGATTTTGTAGGAGAAGTACACAATAACATGTTATAATAAAATGTGCGAAAATATTTTAGCTCTGAAGATGCTAGACAGTGGCAAAGTCAGCCTGGAACGGCAATAATAAAAGAAATAATTTTGGCTGCCTATGTTTGATTTTTTTGACTCCTCAATAATACTTCCAGCCACAAAGACATACCTCTTAAAAAAAAAAAAAATTAAAATTATGGCAAAATATTTATATTTTGTTACCATGACAACCATTTCTCCTATCTCCTCTATGAAGTACAAGAGTAAAGTGGTCTTCAGAAGATTTCAATGGCAAAATGAGAATATACATTTTTTTTAAAGAGCATCTAAAAAATAATTGATTTATGAATTAAAAAAAAAAAATCGTTGGAGCGAATTTTGAGAAAAATAAAAAAAAAAAAAAAAACTGAAAAAGTACTTCAGTAAAGTACTAGTACTCTTTGGCCGATTTTGATTAAAAGCTTATTTTTACGGTCCTCTTAGCTCAATTCCTTCATGCTTAAAATTGAACACACCCACAGACAGTCCATGTCGCGAAAACCACTTTTTCGGATTCAGGAGACCTCAAAACGTGTATATCCATCAAAATCTCGACATCGAATTTTTGACATGAATCCAATACTTTCTCTCTCTTTATATTAACTATATATATAGAGGTAAGAGAAAGTAAAAAACGAAGGAAAACTAATATTTTAGTTTCGTATTTTTAAATATACCTATTAGGAAAGAGAAAATAAAAACTACGGTGATCTATTATAATTATTTAAATACTGAAAGTAACCGGGTACTTATCCTCGCTTAAAAATATTTTTTACTTCTTTGAAATTTAACACCTTTAAGTATAAAAGCCACTCGACTTCTTTCCTCGCCTTCCAAAAAAAAAAAAAAAAAAAAAAAAAAAAAAAAAAAAAATATCAATTGCTCTTTGTGTCCAGAGAAGTCCACTTGAAGTGGAAGCACTTAGTGAAAGGTCACATTCTTTTTTTTTAATATAAATTATCTCATTTTATCTTTAAATAGTGTGAAGAGTAACGAATGAGAAAACGACTTTTTTTTTTTTAATTTCGGCTTTCAAAGTCCCTGGTTAGAGATCTCAATAAAATGTTAAAAAAAAAAATCTTGGTCGTTTAGGTTTTGTATTTGCCAATTATTCAGATTCCTTTTGTGTCAGTCTTCTCAGTATTGTTAAGTCCATGCGAGGGGCCTTGCAGGATTGTAGATTTAGCAATAGGGAGCTCTTGTTCAGTTCATATATACATTTAAAAATATACTGTATCTTATTTATCTATTTTTTCCTCCTCAGACCACAGGTTTCGATCACTATGCTGCAGTCAAGGGCGGATACAAGGGAAGGGGAGGTAAAGGGGGTAATTACCCTCCTGAGATTAGAAAAAAAAAAAAAAAAAAAAAAAAAAAAAAAAAAAAATGTATTTTTAATGTAAAATTTTAAAAATTAATACTTAAAAATTTGATTTGTATTTATATTCTGGCAAACAAGTACAAAATGCGCCTTTAAATTACAGAAATTAAGAAAAAAATGTGTGCTGTGCGACCAGTCACTCCAGATTACCCCCCCCCCGAGAAACACCTCTGGATCCGCCACTGGCTGCAGTCTGGAAATGTAAACATGAATTACAAAGAAATTAATGACCAAAATAGTGTACATAATTATCATGAATGTGATATATCTATATGAGTGCATGCATCCTAAGAAGAAAAAATAAATAAGTTATTTTTTATTTATTTATTTTTTTTTTGTATGAACTCAACAAGGTCTCTCAGGCCTACCTATTTATAAATTTCACCACTCGGTTGTTAATATATCTCAACAGAAAAAAATCTGATGTGACAGCACATCACATAACTTTCGAATATAATAGAAAGTTGTTGTGCAGTAAGTCACATCAGATTTTTTATTAAAATCACATCATATCTAATTTTTAAATAACTTTATATACATCTTATGAGGCTTTTAATTAACTGCCATAACTAATTTAGCTAAATTGGGAAAATTATTAAATTACCTTTTCGACTCGTCTTAAGTTACGTACGAACTAATAAAAAGAAAAGGGGGGAGGGAAGGGAAAATATTATTTTACTTAGACTACCTATCATTAATCAGAATCCTATTAAATTTATTTTTTATCCGAATAATAATTCAAAGAGGAGAGAATAAATAGAACAAAGCTAATCTTTTTTTTCTCTTTTTTGATCTACATATGTCTTTTGTTCTGAAGAGCTGTCAAGGGTTGTCTGAAGAGGGGCTCCGTCCCCGCCCAGGCGTCTCTATTTGCCTAAGCTTAGGCTACGATCGAAACCCTGTTAGCTTAGGCAAACAGCCTTGCTGCTAGTGTCGAAAGCGGGATAGCCCACTCTCCCTCCCCTTCAGTCCCGGATATTTGCTCCAAGCATATTAACTATACGAGCCTTTAAAAAATACATATAGACTGTTTATAAAACGAAACGTTTCAAATGACTAATAAAATTAATTCGTTCTTATAATTAAAGGGGGATTATATATTTCTTAATGAGATATATACTGTATGCATTTAAAAAACTGTCTGATAAAATTATAAATATTTCGTGGCTGTTTTTAAGATTAATTATACAGTTTTTAGGATTAATTACACAGTAGTAAGGAAGAGGTTTGCTGCTAAATGTAAAGAGCCTCTATTATTAAATTAACTCTTTATTCAGGACGTTTCGGCAAAGATCCACTATCCATCATTATCCTTTCAAGAGTACAGTGAGGGACAATATTAAGTCCCACCCATGCGTTTTCTACTTGTGATTATTTCATTGTTTTTATAAAAAAATAGCTAATATATTTATGGAAACTTTCATGGTTAACACCTAGAAAAATTCCAATAAAGATTTTCATTTTCTTTTATAAAAACATTGAAATAATCACAAGTAGAAAACGCATGTGTGGGACTTAATATTGACCCTCACTGTACATAAGTCTTAAATAGACATATCATACAAAAGAGTTGTATTCGAATATGTAATACAATTGATTATTAACATTGTATTTTGTCCATGAATATTTAACAATGTAAATACCTCCAAGTATCGAATATGAGAGAGTTGAGCCCAAAATAACTATAATTAATCTGTCTGAAAAGTTACAACAGATTAAGGGGGCATATTAAAAAAAAATAAAAAAATAATAATAATAACAGTTTATTGAACCAATTTAGATAGACATAAGATAATACAGTACTTTTAATAAATTTTCGGCTTCGAGACTTTGCTCCCAATCTGGCGAAATTAATAACTTTTTCTTCCAGAAAAAAAAAAAAAAAAAAAAAAAAAAATTATAAATTAACATTTATTGAACCAATTATTTTTAGCAATAATAATTAATGAAAATTTTTAAGAACCCTGTTCAAGTACATTAGAGTTCTGTACGGGATCGATTGGAGGAAAGTCGGCGTGAAATTCGATTAATGTCTAATTTAAAGGAGACGAACCTAAAGAGTTCAGCGTTATTCAACGTTTAAAAAATTCGAGAATGGCTTCCCCTAGACTTTCTCGTACATTTTACAATTGAAGGTTCATTTGTTGTTTATCTTCTTCTTCTTCTATCCTCGCCATTATTATTCCTGCGGTGCGGGGTCGGCGGACCTTATTCTCTCCCTCCCTCCACTCCAGTTTCATTTGTTTATATTTATATTTATTTATTGAAACTATGATCTTTATTTTTGTCAAAATTGGCATAAATGGTCTTTTTCCTTGTATATTCTAAAAAACGTCAAAGAATACAAACTTTAAAATAGTATATTTAGAAATTTCAAAATTTTTTGAAAATCTCATTAAGTACTAGGTCTTGACTCTAAAAGTTTTTTTTTTTTTTTTTTTTTTTTAAACATTCACACTTTTTTCTCATTCACACTCACACTCACACACACATTTACTCTGTCTTTTCGGCAACTCAGGCCATATAAGACATTTATAATAACCGTTATTGATTTAATATACATATATGGGGTCCAGGCATTCTTATTTAAGCCATTTGGTATCCAAGTGGCTTAAATAAAATCATCGGACTGCCTGGGGTCCGAACCCTCGACGTTTGGTATACGAGGTTAGCACGCTAACACCCAAGCCCCGAGGGCTGACTCTAAAAGTTGATAGAAATCTACAATTTTAGAGTAAATAGTATAGGCTACAAAATCTCGATGTCGAATTTTTTTACGATTACAATACTTTCTTGTTATATACTTCTTATACGAGAAAGTACAAAAGGCTTTGCCTTGTACTTAATAGGAAAGATAGAAGGAATACTTGCCAGAGTAAATATTTTTCTATGTTCACAAATTGTGCATCTTAATGAATTCTATGTACTGTCGGAAACTAAATATATGTCGACACAAAAAATCTGGTGTAAAAAGCACAGAACACAACTTTCAATTCCCGAAGATAAGAGAAAGTTGGGTACTGTACGACCAGATTTTTTAAGATTCCTCTTATAATTTAATAATAAATTTATTGATTAATTTAAAACATTATTTGAGTATGAAATTTAATTTGCTTCTTGTGTTATTGAATGCCAAGAATCTTTGGTTCCATACCTCATAAGGCGATATATAATTTAATTAATTCGTCTATTAGTTCTGGAATATTAATCCATTTCCCAAATGGAATTGTCACCACTCCTTCCCGGCGGTTTATTATAACGACTGTTTGTTATTGTGTTTGAGGAGGTATGGAATGTTGCAGCCATCCAATTTGGTCTCACAATAAAGGCCTGGGGGGTTCTCTGTTCCCAGTTTCCTGTTCTCTGTTGCCAGTTTCCTCGCATGTACTTCTAGTATAGTTGTCTGCATAGTTGTTTGGCCCGAAGGACATAAGGGGAGAATGGAATGAGGATCACAAGTCCTATGTTGTTCTCTCCAATACGGAACAATCCCCAACAACCAAAATCTCATTCTTTTACTTATTTTATCCCCCATTTTATGCTGTTAAATAGCCCGAAAAATATGACTAATTAGAAAAAAGAAAAAGTACTCTTTTCTTATTTTTTTTATTACTCTAAAAGGACTAGTCCTCTATCCTTAGATTAAAATAATAATAGAATTTTTAGATAAAAATATTTTCTCATATTTTACACCAAGTTGTAATTTTCAATAGAAACACTTTTTTTCATTTTATAAATATTTAAGGTCTTTTCGGCATCGGAGGTCATTTAGACCCCGTCTATTATTTGAATTTATTGGTAGCCAATTTTTTTTTTTTTTTTTTTTTTTATTTGGTAGTCAATTATTTTTTTTTCGCTTAAGACCGGATCCGAATTCTTGACCCTTAGCGGAGATTCTACCACTGTCCTATGGCCCAAGATCTGAAAAATAAAATAATTAAAAATTTTTTTTCCTATTCAAAAATCAAGCTCATCTGAGAATTAGCTTAACAGAGAAGATGTGTACACAATTTAGTTAGCTAAATAATCATTAATTTAATCGGATAAACCTGTTTAGTTAAATAGGTATTTAAATATATAATCTTGTTTGTTTTATTAATAAGAGAAATTTGATATTAAACCTATTATTAATTAATTTACTAAATAAGATGTTTTGATAAATTACTAAATTGAAACATAAGTTGAGTGCTTTAAAGGATTTTCAAAAGATTCCAATCGTTGCAGAGTAATAAATATCAGCAGAGGGATTGTAATTAATTAATCGGCACGTGTAAAACATTCTACTTAGTTATATTTTAAAGCTACTCTTTGGTTTAATTTGAAGCTTATTTACAATTAGATGCGCCTCCCGCCGTCAGCGGTCTTTGTGTATAGCTTCATCCTGTCCTTCCTCCGAATCCTAATTCTACTGACTCGCATCATCCGCGGACCAACCAATCCCCTGGACACCCTTGCAAAATTTTAAAGTTTCAAATTTCCCTCTGAATTAAATTTTAAATTTCCCTCTCCCGCTCCACTTCCTGTAACTCTAGCCAATCAGCGCCCTGATACACACGGGGACAGGAAGTCAGTCGCTAGCGCTTTATATTATAGTATGCTGATATGGATATTTTTTTTGTTTTTTTTTTGCCTATTACTAATTTTTAACACTAGCAAGATAAAATATCTTATTTTATTTCATCAATCGATTTAAGGAACTATCCGGATAAGTGATTAGTTATTGTAGCGTCGGGATGTAAAACCTTTCAGACAACCGTTGGTGAGGGCAGGATTTGTTCTTAATCCATTAGCCCACTGTACAAGATCCATCCAATCATTCTATAGCCAAATACTCCTCACTTCCCAGCCTATATTTATGTCTTTTCCATTTGAATCTACTTAAACTTCCCTTTTCTTTATTTACTTTTCAATTTACTAGAAATTTTTTTTTCTTTGGAAGAAATTAGAATCAAGACTAAATTTATAAAATAAACTTTGAAAAGAAAAATATTTGAAAGTGAATAGACCAGCTAGTAGTTTTATCATAAATCATCATCAATTCAAAAACATAATATAAACAAACAAAAGTGGTTAACAAAGTGAATCCGCTATTTAGTAATTAACATATAAATGATTAATTATTCAAACTAGCGAGAAACTTTTTAAATAACTTTGTTAATCATAATTAATAACCTTTAATAGTTACTTCAATAATTATGAAAAAACGCAATTTTAACATTTTTTTTTTCACGTACTGACGACGCCACAAGTGCCTGATGTGATCGTGAGTGGAGCCTTGAGTTTAGTCATCCAAACCAATACTTTTAAAATAAATAAATCATCTTTTTTTTTAATTAACTGTTGGGGAAAAGCTAAGACCACTCTTCTGACGGTTAAGCATTTTGGTTGCCTAAGCTCAAGGCTCCATTTCCGAGCACATAAGGTACAGTGAGGGACAATATTAAGTCCCACCCTTGAGTTTTCTACTTGTTATTATTTCATTGTTTTTAAAAAAATATTATATATTTTTTAATGGAAACCTTCATGGTTCAAACCTAGAAAATTTGCAATAAAGATTTTAATTTTCTTTTATAAAAACAATGAAATAATCACAAGTAGAAAACGCATGGGTGGGACTTAATATTGTCCCTCACTGTACCTACACACATTCGACTTTCGACTGCTTATTCTACAGTCGTTTTCAAGTACTGTGCACTTGCTCCGACTCAAATGAACTAAGCTCTAATGGATAACTACGTGTATTTATATGTGTGGGCCGGGGTTTCGGAAGGAAAAAAAAAAAAAAACGCATATAAAAGAAATAATTGTTTTGTTTTAATTTATTTTTTATCTTAAGATTTAATGAAGTCTCTCTGTCATTTATTATTCTACTAATTAATAAAAAAAGTTTATTTATTCAACCAAAATATGATTGATTTAGTAGCCAGTTAACGGCCCAATTGGCTCGTTTCTCTTTATTTAGATTTGTAAAACAGAATTTTGTTTTTCTTTCTCTCACTTTCGATTTTAAATGCCTTTTGCTTATTTCATTTGTCAAACAAACATAAGCAAGTTCAAACGTTTAGAATACTGAAAATACACATCAAAAATTGAAGAGCAATGCTTTGAATTCAAAATAAATATCACCTCTAATGGGAAATTTATCCGTATTTTAGGGATTGTATGAATTACATGAGCCGTGCAAATATTTAAACTCAATTCTGATTAATATTTACTAATGAAATAGTTAAAGTAGCGCTATTTAAAAACTTCTCAAGATCTTTACCAGTATATACATCATACTGGTATTCATTCATTAATAATTTCTAAAATTGTATTACTACATGTACTTTCTTTATATTTAAACTTTTTTACTTTCTCTTACCCTCTACTCTATATATGAAATACAGTATATAGAAAGTATTGCGATCATGTCAAAAATTCGATGTCGAGATTTTTATGAATATACACGTTTTGAGGTCCCTTGAATCCAAAAAAGTGATTTTCGCGACATGGTCTGTGTGTGTGTGTGACTGTGAGTATGTCTGTGAACAAAAATATCTCAGGAACTAAAAGATCTAGGAGATTGAAACTTTATAAATTTAAGTTAGACCCCCCCCTCCCCCCTGAGGCGTGAAAATACTCTTTTGAACAAAATCGGCCAAAAAGTACTAGTACTTTTTCCAGATTTTTTTTTTTTTCTTCGATTTTCTCAAAATTCGCTCCAACGATTTCGATTAAAATTCATTATCAACTATTTTTTAGATGCTCTTTAAAAAGTATATTAGTGAAATTTTTCGTGAAAATTGTTTAAGTACACTATACTGACGTGGAAGCATTCGTAGCTCAGCGCCATCTATGAATTGCGTGGTCAAGTTGGGAACTTATGTGCTAAGGGAAACAAAATATATTTTTCGACACTAAAAATTGGTGTGACAAGCACAATACACAACTTTCTCTTGCCGAAGGGTAGGAGAAAGTTGTGTGCTGTACGACCAGTCACGCCAGATTTTTTTAAATTCATAGGGTGGGTGTTTGGACACCCCCATATTTCCTCTAGCTACCTACGGCTCTGAATCTTACAATATATTTTTAGCTAAATCCTCATAATCAAGTCCGCAATTAAAATTGATTATGAAAGGTTGTCGCTTAGTTTTATTTCAAGAATTTGAAATTGTTTCCAGAACAATATTAGCTATCCTAATTTATTCAAATAGCCCATAAAAAATTTTGGCAATCCGCGCGTGACTTTATGAATGATATACTTTGATTTATGTTATGAGTGAAATTTATTGTATTTCTATTTTTTCTTTACAAATTTGACTAACATGAAACTTTTAATAATAATTTTTTTTTAATACGTTTTATGGTCTTTTTCGGCATCGGAGGCCATTTAGACTTCGTCTCTATTTATTTCAATTGATTGGTATCCAATCCAATTGAAATAAATTTTGTCGCCCGGAAAGGGATGCGAACCCTTAACCTTTGGTTCATACCATAAGCAAATACTCTACCCCTGGACCCCTTTTAATAATTTAGAGCCATAACAAGTTAGATTAAAGTCTCGAATTTTTTTTAGAGTAAACTTTATACCAGGGTTGAAATTAAGAAAAATTTATGGGAATTTCATTCGATACAGGCTATCCGACCCGTTTGGCTGACTTCCTCTCCTTTTATTGTTCTAATTTTTTTTTTTTTTTTTTATACTAAAAAAATTGAAATTTGAAAATTTTTTGAATACGAATCAAAAATTTTTCTTAAAATTCAGATTGTGCCACTATTTTAAGTATAATATTTTTATATATCGTGGATGATATTCACAACAATAATGTAATTAAACTATTTAATATAATAATTAATAGACCTATTACTTTCTCTTACCCTATATATGAAATATATAGAGAGAGAAAGTATTGCGATCATGTCAAAAATTCGATGTCGAGATTTTGATGGATATATTTTTCTTACCTCTAGGGCTAAATTGGTAAAATATAAAAAAAAGGCTTTTTATTATTTCTAATACTTGTGATTTATAATAAATTCCGTTTAGGCTTCTTAGAGATTTACATTTAAATTAAAATACAAAATATAATTAAATTTTTTTTGTGATTAGAGAATTTTAACAAAAAAAAAAAAAAAAAAAAAAAAAACGAAATGTCAAAAAAAAAAATAATCCGGATCGAACTTGAAAGGTTAATACTTGGATAGAATCAGATAAATCAGGCTTCTGATAAGCTTACTTAAATATATTCCAACAAAACAAATAAAAATAACGTTAATTTATTAATTAAAATACCGAAATGAATTTTAAAATAGATTAATGTATGATTACAAAATTCTAATACATAAAAAATGTATGATAGGTAATTTAGTTGAGGTCGTGTTCAATTGGGTGGGTTTTACAATTAACTTTTGCATTTGTATGTATTTGCAAACATCCCATCCGCCCATCTCCACCCAAAAGTGACTTTGAATGGATTGTCCTGTCTCGCTTGCACAAGCGCCATTTCTCTCGTCGAGAGTTGAAAGGGTTTTTGCACAGTGTTCTATGTTGGGGGTGCGACTGTCTTGTGTGTGTGTGTGTGTGGATAAGCCACCACAACCGGAATAGAATAAACCTAAGAGAACCTGACGACGACGACCCACAACCAATAAATAACCCCAAATGACACAAATTTAGATCAATTATTGTTAGTCCGGTGTTCAAATTTAACTTACCTGATTCCCAATTTAAAGACTTAATTATTTTATTAACACTTTTCAAATTAAAGTATGTTTTTATTTAAATTTGAACCTCATAAATACTAGTAAAATATTCTTTTTGTATTTGAAAAATATTTATAATTATCCGAGAAAAACTGTGCGGCTATTCTGAATTAAAAAAAAAAAAAAAAAACATTTAATTTATTAATTATTTCCAACCGAGTGTAATGTAAATATATTTTTAAGAGATTATTATTTTTGGGGTTTATTATTCACTCACACTCTTAAATTTAATGGAGAGAGACGAAATTGAGTTGCATACATTAAAATATATTGGAAACAAAACATGTAAATAAGCTGATTATGAAAATACAACTGAATAAATTTGTATGTCCGTTTGTCACGCTTAAAAAAAAAAATGTTGCTTCCTGATTGAGATAAAATAAAAAGTTTCGTTTTAAAAATAGCCGGGATGTTTTAACAAGGAAATGAATGAGAGGTTCATGTTTTGCTACTAATTATCAATCGATTTGATTGTGGGAGAGAGGGAGTTAATTATTTCAGCACAGAAATAGATAAAACGGTGAAAAAACGTAACTAAATATTACTCAAATGAATTACGCCATCTGAACTATGTATTCAATATCTTCTAATTTAACAGCGATTTTGAGGATGAAATTACACATCAGATCTTATATGATCTGATGTGTAAGGTGGATTCACGCGGAGCGTTTTTGCAAAAATACTGTATTATATAACTTATTATATTTTAAGTAATTAAAAAATATTTTTATTTTATTCTTATTAAAAATATACTTCCTAGCTAGCAGAGACCCGTCAAAATGACGTCGGAAACTGGTCATAGACTGACCAGAATTGACGTTATGTTTGACGACAAAATGACCTAAAAATCACGGACTAATGTCTTTATATTATCTTTTTCTGGAGATATAAGAAAGTGGATTGCTCTTGGTATAAATACTTTTTTTGAAAAAAAAAATTTTGGTTTTAAAAACTTGAAAAAAACTTCAAAAAAAACCTTTTATTTGGGCAAAAACAAAAAAAATCCATTAAAAGGTTTCCCTTTAAAAAACTAAACACAGACCGATGACAACATTTTAAAACGTCAAAAAAACGCGATTCCGAGACTTTTTTTTGACCTTTTTATAACGTGATGGATAAAAAAAAAAATGAGAAACCACAAACTCACATATAAAATTAAATTTTATTAATCCAAATGACGTCATTCACTCTCTGTCCATGGTATGATAACAACATAATTTGAGGCATTGTCATGATTAAGCTACACTTGCAATTGTGTATGCCCAATATAACTTGGCGAGGATTATATGTATTTTCAAACATTAACCTGGCTCTGAGGATGGTCCCATATGTGACCGAAACGTCGGCCTTGGTTTATTAATAAATTGAAATATAACTAGCTGCTTGCTCATTTTATTCTTCCTATTTGATTATCAACACTCAGCTATATACCTCCTTCAAATATATAATTATATTAATGTTGTCTGAAACGACTTGTCTAACGAAGTTGATTAAAGAAGGCAGTCGTAAGATGGTGTGGGACTCCCCTGTCTGTCCTCTGAAGCCGGACCGCGCGACTAGTTTTAAAAATTTAATTATACACGATTTATGTTTAGAAATATTGAAAATTTCTATACAAAATTAAGAATATAAAATGGGATATTCCATTTTTAATTATTTTTATGGTGTCACGGCTTTGTGAGAGCCGCATGTGCCATTCACGCGAACATAACCTCGTAATTCTTGTTGCGTGACCATCTATGTGTGTGTTAGTGTTTGTGGATGGAGAAACCCTACTGGCAAGACAGCTTTGACAGAGCAACTTGTTCTTCAGCACGCCATTATCATTCTTTTTTTTTCTATTCGCATTCCAAATGAATATCATCTTGTTTTGATTTGCAATTATACGAGATAATTTTTACTTTTTATTGAATTATAGTTTAATCCCCCCTCCCCTTCTGTTCTCTTTCGTGTTTCAAATAGAGAAATCAATTATTGTTAAATGTTAATAAATGTCATTTGACAAATTGGTTCATATAAATTTTTTATTCTTTATGGCGTTGAAAGTTTAAGTGGAAAAAAGTAGTTATTTATTATCTTGTATTATTTTGTATGATACTCTGGAAGAATTGAAATATGATTGTCCCCAGGGATGGGTAGGAACGCGATCCTTTTGGATTTAAATCCGAAAATCCGATTCAAACCTGGATTTTCGGATCTGGATCGAAATCATTTTTGTTTTAATTATTTCTCTGGATATAGGATCTTATATATCTCTGGATTTGGGATGGGTTCGCTAATCCTTTTTGAACGATTAGCAAGCCTGGCTTTTTGCGTCCTTTTCAAAGGATTCCCAACCCTTTTTAGTTTTTTACTTTTTAATAAATATATTTATCCTTTTGATTGATCCATACGCCTAAAAATCAAGCCTGGATAGGATTTTCGGATCGCGGATCTGGATTGCGGATCGGAACGGCGATTCTTATTATAAATCGGATCGAATTGCTCTAGCTTGTCGAATAGCCGGATAGATTCGTTAATCCTTTTACAGCAGCCGGATCGGATTAGTAGATCGGATCGTCCGAACTGCCAGTCGGATCAAACTCTTTTAAAGGATTTCCTGATTGTCTCCACCTTAACACTTCAAAGGGGCTAAGATTTAAATTTATTAAGTCATTAGTATCTAACAGTAATGAAAGTTGTGTTCTGTATTTAGTCACACCAGATTTTTATTTTTCTACAACCTTACCGAAAATATAATGACATTTTTCTACTTTAAATATTATTTATTTTTAGTTTTTTTTTTATTACTATAAAAAGTTAGTTTTAGATGTTTTTGTCAACCTTTTTAATGTCTATATGATTAATATTGGACACAACAATTAAGGCTTCAAGCCATAAAAAATGTACCCTCATTTATTTATTTTTCATTGTCATAATTTTATTTTATTTTTTTATCCGGTTTATACAGGCCCTGAATAGGACTTTTGGCTTCTAATCTAATTAATAATGGTGAGCCTAAAAGCCCTCCTGTCCAACCTTCGTGTTGGCTTTGTCATTTAAATCAAAAGAAAGATTAATTGATTCAAAATAAAAGTATTTTATTATTAGGAAACATTTTAAATCCATATTCTCGTCATTAATTTCGAAAATTATAATGCCTTCTATATAAATGGAGTATCTACACAAATGATTATTCATAATTAAAGGTCAAATATTTATTTCTCTCTTTATGATTGGTCGTATAGCACCCAATTTTCTCTTCGGTAATTAAAAGTTGTGTTCTGTTCATGTCACACCAAATTTTTGTGACGACTTATATTTAGAGTCCGCTAATATATTAGAATTCAAGATGTATAGTGCTAAAGGTCGCATCCCGTCAGGAAAAAAAAAAATTATTTCAATTGAATTGGATACCAATTGAAATTAATAGCGACATTTTTCGGCACTTCGCTATTTAGGGGTTGGAATTTTTTTTAATAACTTTAAAATCCTTAGTACCGATGGCTACCTAGGGACGTTTCACATGATGATGAAAAATACCTTAAACAAATTTTAAGAAAAAAAAAAAAATTTCAATATAAACATAGAAAAATATTTCTATTTTGTTATCATGGCAATTATTTTTTCTATTTTTACTATGAAGTCCGGATTTTATCAATTTTTGTTTTTAATCAAAATCCTTAGAACGAGTTTTGGAAAAATAAAAAAAAAACTGTAAAAGTACATCAGTACTCTTTGACAAATTTTAATTAAATACTTATTTTTGCGTCTCAGGAAAATTTCATTCCCATATCTCATTTCCTACTTGCTTAATTTTGAACACACACACACCCTGAACATTTTGCGGGATCCACTTTTTTGAACTCAGGGGACCTCAAATCGTGTATTTCCATGCGAATTTTTAAAACGAATACAATACTTTCTCTCTATTTATTGACATATGGAGGGAAAAGAAAGTAAAAAAAAAAAAAATCACTTCGTAATATATTTTTGAATATTTTTTAAATCTGCATGCCTGATGAACTAATCAAAATGAGGAGTAGTGGCAGAAATCCTATTATAAAATAAATATCCGATTATTTTTTTAAGAGGATTTTATTTTATATGGAATCACTAGCGGAAATAGTTTCTCTCACATTTAATTCTTTTTATAAAACATATTTTGAATTATCATTTCTGATATTGAAAATTGGTGACTATTTATTGCTTCTCTTATACAATAATTTATGAACTAAAGCTTATTGGGAATAACTTATGATGTCATACGGGAGGAAGGTGAGGGTCAAAATATTCATTCAGGTATCGATAATATTTTCAAGGCGAGAGAAACGGAAATTGAAAATAATTCTAAATTCTAAAACCTCATTCTATAGTTTCTTTTTATAGAAATGAAAATTTACAGATTAATTTCCTATTACGAATAAACTATAAACTACACAATTTAGAAATGATCAATAAAATTATTTCGACTAGCCGCGCCTACCGCCTTTGGTGGGATTTGAATTTAAGAGGGTTCAGGAGCGACGTCTAAACGTACTTAAAAAAAACTAGACTATTAGGCTATAAGGAATTTTTCAATCCGGTTGTTTTTTAAATGAATTAAATTCATAAGAGATTATTGGGACATCGAGCTATAATTTTTTTAATGACTTATTAAAAAAATTATCGTAATTAATTTGTCTTTTATCAAGCAAATATAAAAAAACAATCAGTCCCAATAATCTTTAATTTTTTTTTTAATTTAAAAATGAATTTATTGTTATTATTTATCACATATTAATTAAGAAATTTTTAAAATAAGCTTAGATGATTTATTTAAAAACCAACTGTCAAATTAGTTCAGCATTCTTGCAATGGATGGCAGGCTAGTCTAACAGCCGATATAGTATTAGCCTATATCTGGCCTATATTTATATATTTTTATGCTTTTATAAAAGATACATAATATATAATAACATTTATAAAGTATTTATTCTTAAAAGATCAATTAAAATCAACCAAATGCATTAAATATTATTTAGCTACCATTCTGACATCTTTTGGCAAATTTTTGAATTACTTGATTTTTTGGGCATGTTTTTTCCGATAAGCACACTACGCCATCTTATCGGAAAAAACATGCATGCATAACACCTTCGCTCCTGTTCCGCCTTAACCACTATGAGGATCAACGAAAAAAAAAAAATTAATTTAATTAACAGTTTTTATTAATATTTATTATTTAAGGGATAAAAATAATTTCTTAGCCTAAAGGGTTGTAATTCGATGATACAGTCAGTGCTTTTCACGTACTTCCTCAGGGTTAACAAAAAATAAATATTTTCTCCATTTGTTTCAAGCAAATATTTTAATATTTACTTCTAGTTTAATTAATACATCTTTCTCACTCAAATTATAAAATTTAAATAATTTTTATTTCTCTCTTTTGTTGCAGGTAAGAGACATTCATCATCTTACATACATTTTCTTTTCTGTTCTTTCTTCATTTCGCGGTGGTAAGTCGAATAATATTTTATTCATGAAAAATTAACATAATTAAAATTTTTATCAGATAATATTGACATTCTAATTTAAATTTTGCAAATTTTATTCATGTAAAAAAAAAAAAAAAAATAGAGACTTTTTATAATTCATATAATTAACCAAAAAAACTTAATAGCTCTTTTATGTTTTATACAATTAATTTTGAATATTTTTTTCACCCCCTATAAACACTAGATTAAGTTAAAAAAAATCCCTTTAGATGAAACTCATAAAAGTTAATGATAATTAAAAATATTTTTATAACTCTTTTTCAAATTATATATAATTTATGATCTTCAAGTTATTTATTTATTTTTTTCAAACTTTATTCGAGTTATTGTCCTATTTCGTATTTAGCCAACAGAATCCTCTGGGCTTTCTTTTGACTATTAATTAGTTTTAAAAAAAGTCTAAATGATTTTTAATTAGAATTTATTATTATGTTTAAAACTTATTTTAATTGAAACCGGAAAAGATTTTATGATAAAAAAAAAAATAGAGAATTGAAGTATTTATTTTTCTTATTATGGTCTTTTCCTATCCAAAAGTTAGAGTGTAGGATAATACCGCATAAGTAGTCAAGGAGCGACTTTTTCCATGTTGGCGTAATAAGGCCTCTTTTTAATAATACGAGATTTTCTCGATATTTTGTTTATCATTTCCTTTTCTTAAAAATGTCTTAGTTGGGCTTCGATGCTTGAAAAAGAGTAATGATATCGTCTCTCATTCATTCGTTTCTATATTTCCAAACGCGACCGAATTACAACTCCGCCTGAAGATAGGCAACCAAACATACTAGAATATTTTTTTAATTTATTCGTAAATTATACTTTCGAAGAAATTTATTATATAATATTAAGACCCTATTAAAATACTTAATTTTCTTATTACGCTGTGCCAAATATTTACTTAAGGGCGTAGCATTGACAAAATGGGGCAATCTTAAAGTTTAAAAATCTTGTCTCCTTTGGAAAAATAATATTTTAAAATAGTAAAATTTTATATATTTGAAGTAACAGATGCCACCGATAGGCGTAGCCAAGATTTGTTTCCGGGGGGGGGGGGGTTGTTGGGGCAAGTCACTGTTTTAAATCTAAGTTTCATCTTCATAATATTTATTTATTTTATAATTTTTTTTTCTTTAATTTGTCATTTATTTTGATATGGAGAGTCAATGGGTGACTGTAGCCCCCCAACCCTCCATATCAAAATAAATAAGGCAGTGGATGCCTATGGTCTCAAAGTTTCTTAATTACTCCTTTGATCACAACTTCGGAAAATCATCTATGATGATAGATTATTTATTTAATTTATAACTTATTATTTTTACAAATGATCATCTGACTGATAGGATTTAATATCAAATGCTTTTATTATAATAATAATAATGATAAGTTAAAAGATATATTTTTTTTTGTATATTTTATAACCTTACGATTACGATCTAACGCATATTCTTGTTACATTTTTTTATATCAAATAGGCCTACTATAAACAAGAAATTACACCTCGCCCTTCCCCTTCAATTCATTCCATTAGCATTCTTTGATCGATATTCATCTAACGGTGCGATATATTTAGACATTTTCTATTAAATAAATAAATAAATAAATGGTAAACTCACGAAATTTCCACATTAATTTCAAATACATTCCACGTAAATTCTGGCAGCTATTTAGATAATTATTCTCATTTCAATGTGTATTTATTTTAGGGTGAGTTTTACTTTAAGTACATACATATAGCCTACAGGAACATTTTACCCTGGAAGCTAAATTAAATTGTTTATTATTTTCTCTGAGAATATTTTTGCTGGTGTATCAAATAATCAGCCACTGGACATTCGGCCAAAATTAAATTGAATATAGGCCTATTTATTTAGCTATTATCAACATGCCAAAAATTTCTCTTTTGGATTTTGTGTTTTTGGTATCTCAGGACATTAAAAAAAAAAAAAAATGATTAATCCAACTCATTTATTTGTGACGAGTCGGCATCCTTTTTAAAGCATAGGTTCTCAACGTGGGCGATAAGGCCCCCCAAGTGAGCGTTTTTGACTTTCAGGGGGCGATAGAAGACCCAGAGAAAATTAGGGGGCATTTAGATTGCGCAGAAGAGGCGAGGGCGGATTAAAAAATATAGTCTAAAAAAGGCAAAAAAAAAAAAAATACACGCTAATCACGTACTATTTATTTATTTATTTATTGGCCTTCGGCATTTGTATGCCATTTTGGCCAAATCATGTACTAAAGTAAAGTTTGATTTTTCTTATTGTAGGTATTGTAATCATTTTTATCACGTGGATTTAATACTATAGCAATTTGGTAACTAAAAAAGAGAAATCGGTTACTCAACGCGGTTGTTTTTAAGTAAAATCCAGCCTAATATTATCAAATTCGCGACAGGTGGTGAGTAAAATGAAGATTGGGGGGGGGGGGGGGCTCTAGAAAAAAACATATTTTTAAACCGGGGCGGTTTAAGGAAACATTAAAAAGTTTAAAATCACACTGTACTCTGTAGATTTTTTTAATAAAAAATAAAATAATAAGAAAAATATTGTTTGATAGACATCTTGTGTTGGTTGACTGTAGATGCCTAACGAAACGTCAGCTATAAAATTAAGTTTTTTTATTTTTCACCTGGCTACACTTATTTTGGATAGGTTTCCGTTCATTTTCCAATCATAGATTGATAATACGATATCTTTTTATTTGATCTAGTAATTTCTTTTGTTTCCTTTCATGATATTTGTAAATAACTATTATACTGATGATAGTATTCTATATATAATTATGTCCTTGGTTATACACTAATAAAATATTCAGGAATAACGTTTTTCTGTCTCTTTTTCTGAAAATCTGTTCCTAAGATTGTATGGCCTCCGTTCGAGTTTCATTAACCCCATGGCGTGATTACTTCAATAGCAATTTATATAGTCGATATCTTAAGTTAGCAGCCCTGTTTATTTAACTTCACGGATAATTCGATTAATCCAATTAAGGAAGAAAGCTCGACTGTGACTTCCTAATCCTTGGCTTCCTTCTGGCGATAAATCGGATGTCCAATTTTGTGACTTGTAAATCGCGTTTGATTTGAAGCTTAAATAGCAGCAGGAGGCAACTAAATTATAAAATAGGAGAGATGTGAAATAATTTGAAGCGTCTTTACTACTACTAATGAGATTACTGGAATGTAAAGGATTATAATGTCGGCATTTGGTCTTCATTTTTATTCGTATAGTAGTTTTATTAGATATTAATTTTCTTGGAATTCAAATTAAAATTTACAATAGAGACTCTCTTTTAGATTCAAATAATTTTTTAAAGACAGATATATCGTGAACGACAATCTCTTCTCCCATTAAATGACCGAGCCGCATTTAGCTGTATATTTATGACTAAATATGCACACCAATCGATTCAAAATTTCCTGTTGAATCCCCTCAGCACTTCTAGTTTATCTAAATTCCTCTAGGAACTATTAAAATTAGCGTGTTTACATGAACTATGAAAAAAAAATCTTGTCAATAACACAGCTTATCTCTCACAAGTCAGAACAGAAAATTTGTGTAAGATGCAGTATGAGCCTACTCTGGCTGTGTAGTATTGTTGGCTTTGACTTGATTTGTTTATATTCACTATTCACAAATTGATAGAATAAATAGATTTTGTTTTATGCCTAGTCCTAAAAATAGTATTACTTTCTCTTACCTTTATATATATGTTAACATATATAGAGAGAAAATATTGGATTCATATCAAAAATTCGATGTCGAGATTTTGATGGATATACACGTTTTTAGGTCCCCTGAATCCAAAAATGTGGTTTTCGCGACATGGTCTGTCTGTCTGTGTGTCTGTGTGTGTTCAATTTTAAGCATGAAGGAATTGATTGAGCTAGGAGGTTGAAATTTTATATTTAAGTTAGGCACCTCCTCGGAGCGTGAAAATAAGCTTTTAATCAAAATCGGCCAAAAAGTACTAGTACTTTACTGATGTAGTTTTTCAGTTTTTTTCGATTTTCTCAAAATTCGCTCCAACGATTTTTTTTTTTAAATTCAAAAATCAATTATTTTTTAGATGGTCTTTAAAATGTATATTCTCATTTTGCCATTGAAATATTCTGAAGACCATTTTCATATTAGCTCACCTCGACCGAGCTAATTCTTGAAATTTTTCTCAGTCAACCCGAAGCTTGTATTTATTGTATTTTATTTTTTGTTCCTACTAATTAATTATCGACAATTGAAATCACATTACAATAAGAAAAAAACACCCATTAGATCCATGATTTTGAATTTCCTGCATTTTTGTTCTTTTTTTTTTTTAAAGAAAACTTCTCGGTTTGATTAAATTAATCCCAGGTGGTCTGGCGAGCTGGAGTTTTACTTGGAGACACTTCGTTCTCGTTGAGGGCCCCCAAAACCCCTTCACCTTTCTCCCTTTTGGTTCAATTCCACTTGGAACTCCAATAAAAAGCCAACTCGCAAATTTATACTCAGGTCGACTTTAAACAAAATCTTCTCAATCTAATTATTTCGCAAGGATCTTAAAACTAAATAAGCAGAAAAGAAACACCCTCCTTCATGGAAAATATTTGATGGACTTTTTTTTAAAACCGAATAAAGGATTGAAAAGGAAAGCAGCCAGGCAGGGAGCCTCTATTAAATTAAACTCCTTTTACGCAAAACGTTTCGGCTGATTAATTGATTTAATCATGCCATCTTCAGTTACATTGGCTAAACCATTTTTAAAACCTTTATTGGACAAAACACCAAATAATTCATGTGTTATTTCTTTTATAAAATGAAAGCCTATAAAGTGCAATGGTGCATTTAAAAATCAAAACCAAATTTTAATCACAAAACCCCGACTAAAAACTGCTTTTAAACTTGAACACTTTTTACTCTTTAACATTTAATATTCTACCTTTAAAGATATAAATGCAAATAAAAAAAAAATTATGTACTTATTACATACAGTACGTACCTACCTCTAATTCAAATAAAAATGTCACCATAAAACAGATTGATATTATCATCAAGAATACAATTTTTTATTTTTATTCACGCTCGATAAGCACGTAGACCTAATAATAAATAAGACTTATATTATTAATAACGTAAATAACTTAAAATCCACGACATTTGCTTACAAAGATCTCTAATGACAATGGATATAATATATTGCAATATATAAATACGTATATTTTTTCTCTTCTCTCCTATATTTTTTTTAACTTTTCTTTTTTTTTAAATAAATAAAAACAATTTTAATGCAGTATAATTAGCGATTAAAAGTTTTTTTTTAGTTACATCGTCAAATATTTTTTTTCATTATTAAAAAAAAAAAAAAATATAGGGTTGAAAATTGCAAACAAAATATTTACCCAGAACAAGCAAAGTTGTAGAGTTGAAGAGTGAGGGGGTGGAGGATGGGTAGGTGGATGGCTAATTTTTACTTGATTTATTCTGTTTTAAAATTAATGATTACTCGAGCGTTAAGGTACTTACCTTATAAAAACAGAATATAATTAAACTTGTTATTGGTTGTTTAATTTGAATAACCAAACTAATAATTAAATTTATTTAAATAATAGATAAAGAAGTCATTTGTATCTTAAATGCTTGAGTGCTTACTCTTGAGAGACATCGAGTTAAAGTTAATTACTTTCTTAAGAATCAAATTCTATTAATTATTAGGTAAGCAAATTATTGACTGTTTTTGGCTCCATTGCTTACGTAAACATTTATTTTTTCCGTTTGATCTTTTTTTTATAAGACAAATTTTTTAAAAATTCAGACACAAGCAATTAACCCATCTCGCTCTCACTAGCAAGAATAAGCAAATGGGGTACCCCCTGGGATGTTAAGTAATACTTCAAAAGCTTCTAAAGTAAAGTAGGGTTCTCGTGCTTAGGGGTCCCGGGTTCGCTTCCCATTGTAGGGCAGTCTTATTTTCCCATAAAGGCGATGAACAGGAAAATAATTTTAACACTTTTGTTGGTTTATTTGAGAAACAAATTTCTAGAAATAAAAGTTTCTACATAATTAATTACTAACTTAATTTGATAATTTTTGGATATGACATTACTTTTCATTAAGTATCTTTCAGGTTAATTAATACAACTCCTAAGGGAGTAAGCTTTGGTCACGCTAGCTTATTATAATTAAATAGAATAAATTTTTTATCATCTGGTTGAAAATCTGACAACCTTCCGACCTAATAACCAATTTTTCAAACGAATGGGTTAATGATTTGTTTAAAAAATAAAATTTCCTTGAAATTCTTTCATCAGACAAAACTTATTATTTTTATTTCGATTTTTCTAAAATCTATGACTGTATTTTTATTTAATTGAAAACAATGATTATTTCTGATTATTAGATTCACTTTTTGTGAGTTCATGGGTAGCGACCGCGAGTTACCCGAGTTGAAGTATTGCTTTATATATATAGTTTATATTCTATCTGTCTTCTCTCTTCTCTCTCCACTAAACGTTCGACTAAACTACGGGCTTTTATCTGGGTGGTATTAAAAATACAATCGGAAAGTCGATTAATTTATGTTGAATAAATTTGATGTAATATTAACAAGCCCCGGGCTTGGCGTAGTTAGTAGCGCACCTACCTTGTATACCAAGGGTCGGGGGCTCGGATCCCAGACATTTGGATACCTGGCTTAAATATCGCTTAAGCATCGAAATGTCTGGGGTCCGAACCCGCGACCCTTGGTATACAAGGTAGGTGCGCTACCAACTACGCCAAGCCCGTTTTTTTTTTTTTTTTTTTTTAATTATGTAAATTATAAATTTAGATCCATAATCGATAGCACCAAATCGATGTATTAGGTATTAGAGTATTTTTTTAAATTTATTTAATAAAATATAATATCCTTTCTTTATTAAATACCAAATTCCTATATTTGTTTTTTGAAGAGTCCGAACGATTCATATATTAAATTAAATATTTTAAATATTAAATACATATTTTTTGAGTAGGTAGGTATTCTACCTACTCGTAAATAAATACCTATAGATATAATAAAACAAAAGATGAAAAAAAAGTAAAAATATTGCTATTAAATCGAAATTTATTTATATGTTCGTCGGCAATCAATTTTAATACAACCAAAAATATTTAAAATTCTATCGGTAGAGTAATTAAAATTAATTTAAAATACTCGTTGGCTCGACAACTTTAATTAGATTAAATTAAATTTACCCTTATTTCAGCCTTTAGCCGATATTATTGATAAATTTAAAAAAATAACTTTTTTTATATTATCTCCGAAAGTGTAATTATTTAAACTTGTGTGTTCAGAGGTGAGGTGGGAAATAAAAAAGAATTTCACTGATTATCGTTTAATTACGACCCTTTAATAAAACTTAATTTATAAATTATTTTTGACACATATGGAGATAAATGGTTGTAAATTTGCTCGTATGTGTAATTTACAAATTCAGGGAACGACCAATCAAACCAATCGTATATGTGTGTGCTTTGGGCATTAGAGGGGGATGGAAATATGGGTGGGATCTACATCCCTCAAATTACAACTTCAGAATAATAAAGTTGCTGTTAAAACCCCAATCAATCATTGACCATTTAATTATCAAATTTGCCAAGTCATTTATTATAATTATATGGTATTTGTTATAAAACGTAGCCATAATTTTCTTGTTTTAAACAGAATATTCAAATTAAATATATTTTTTTCTCTTATTTCTGACCTGTCTTCTATACAATATGACATATAAAATTGCTTATGCAATTACAATACATACAGTAGTTATTTATCAAAATATCATATACACTGTATAAGTCAATATAAAAAATTAAAATAAACTCAAAATAAATAATAAACTAAATATTAATATTACTCTAGGCAAAGGTATATTTATACCTATATACAACAATATAACATCAGCGATATTGATTACTCATAATTGTTATCTTGTGTTGTCTTATCTACATTTTGGTTACTTCAAGCATACCGGGTGAGCACTATGCTTAAAGGTTGTAGTATAAGGACTATTTCTTCCTGGCATATTAACTAAAACACCTCAGCAGAATAAAATTTGTTTCATTTTTGGAGCATAAATAAATGCACCGAAACGCCTTTTGAAAATTGTAAAGGGGTGGCCCATATATTACGTAACGCGTTAGGGGGGGAGGGGTCTGGACAAAACGTTACTAGTTTGGAGAGAAACTGGTGTAGGTTTTACGTGAAACATATATATAAGTAAAATTGTTTAATATATGTGAGGTGTGATTTTCACAACAGGGAAAAATGGAGTAATTATTTGAGTCACGAGGGAAAATTTACTTAAGGTGCGCGTCTCGGGGTGCTAATTTTGGGAGTTTCCAGCGGCCACAATTTTGAAGCTATCGATCTCAAATCTTTTTTAAATTAAAGCTATTTGAAATATCTACAGCTTATAGAAGCTCTTTTTTTGATTTTCGAAAAAATAATTTTTTTTTTTAGATTAATCGCATTAAATAAAAGATATTTAAAAAAAAATTCACTCTATATCTTATAGATAATTAAATTAGTAATCATTGCGTTAAAAAATAATTAATTTTTTACACTTAATTAATTAGCTGAAATCTTTCAAATGAAATAAATCCCTTGTATCCCGTATTGGTGACAATATTTGTAGAGGGTTTGTTTGTATGTGACTAACTGTGACATGGGGGGGGGGACTAGAAAATCATCAAATAAGGCGTTACGTAATATGTGACGACCCCAAAGCATTCAGAGTATTATTTTCTTTTTGACTGCCTCTGCCTTCCCCTTAACAGTTTTATCTCAGCCACCACTTCTTAATTAATGCTTTCAGTTGCATTGAACCAAAGGTAACTGAATAGCTTTCTATCTTGTCTCTCTTATGAACCAAATGAAATGACCCTTTATTTATTAAAAGGCGCCATAAAGAAAGGCTACTTCAAAGGATGAAATTCTTTTCATCATCTAGAGATGACCTTGGCCTAATTAAAGAGTTTCTAGTGAAATCGTTATTAGGGAAAGAGCGAAGTTTGGATGGATTGATTAGAATTAATTTTATGTTCAGAATAAGAACCTTTGACTTCTAAATTCCATTAACCCTCTTTATTGATTATACAAGTACGTATAGAGCTAAGTTTTCTCTATACTGTGAATGGCTTGCGTACTTGTCAAAGTATACTGTATATACTTATAAATTTTGTTTGCACTTGCTAATTACTTGGAACTAAGACGAACATTTTCCTCATTACTTCCATTCTTTTCCTCTTCACCCATATCATATTCCATTTTATTACTTAAAGTTTTTTGATTTTTCAAATAATTTTTTAAAATCCAATACTATAAGTATTTGAAATATTTTTTTTTTGACATTATTTATTATTACCGTACTATTAATCTACCATCTTGATTTTAATTTTTATTTTTGTTTGTCTGTTTCGGCATCTAAAGCCACTTCATCTATGTTATTTTTATATCAATTGATTAGTAGACAATTTTATCGAAAAAAAATTTTGGATGGGAAGCAATGGAGATGTGTATTCTATCACTGTGCCTTGGTCCTTATTAGATTTTACAATATACTAGCCGCGTCGCCCGCCTTCGGCGGGCTTCGCCAGCCGGGGCTCGCCCCCTGGACCCCCCTTCAATTGGATGAAAATAATTTTCCTGTAATCCCGAGAAGGTCCTCTTTATGCATAAAAAATTTCATTTCAAAATTCCAACGGGAAGTTGCCTAAATAGAGCGTGACAGACAGACGGACGGACATTAGTGAATTATATATATAGATTCCATCAGTTATAGACTCTTGACTTTTTGCATTTTTTTACTTAATAATCTAAAAGTATTTGAAACATACCCAATTAATATTCAAAGTTTCACCGTTGTGTTACCGTTGAAACATTCTGTAAATTAAAATATATGCCATTAAAAACAGTCAGTTATATAATAATTTCTCTTTTCTCATTTAATTAAGTATAAAAATATGACTTAATTCTGACATAAATTTTGCATGAGATGATCTAAAATTTAAATATTTCAGATAAAAAAATAAAATAAAAATAAAAATAAATTTAGAGAGAAATCCTTTCTATCAAGTTGACAAAACATCTGCTTTTATTTTTATTGGCATTTTTCTGACGTCTAAATTAGAAAATTCACACTTATCCTTCCTTGATCTAAAGATACCCAGAGAAATTATTTCTTAAAAAAAATAAATAAATAAATACAAAGAAACAGTAAATAACTTTAAATTTAAAAAATTTTATATCAATTTCTGCTTAATTATTTTGCCAATTCACTTTTTTCAGTGAGACCTCTCCCATGCATGATTATTTCTTGTTTTATAAAAATATAAAAATTTTTTGTGAAAACGTTTGTGGTTCAAACATAAAAGAGAATTCAATAAAAATTTTCATCCCCTATTATATAAACAATTAAATAATCACAAAGAAAAGCATGGAGGGGTTTTAATATCGACCCTCACTGTATGAATGAATCTTTCCATTTTGGAAATATATATATTTATTTAACTTATAATAACGTCCTGCCAGATAGGTGTAATCATCAGTCACTTTGATTAAATTTCGAATAGAAGCCCAACGAGAAGTTGTCTGTATTTTTAATCAAAATCACTGCTTTTGTTCCTTTCTTTTTGTCCAGGTCATAAAAACATCAGATGATGACCCTAACTTTTCCGTAAACATAATCTCGTATCAAAAGTTAGATGAATTATAATAATTGAATCTCCCGAAAACAAAAGTCGATGTTTTCAAAACTTATTCGAAAAACTGGACAAACATATCTCTCTCTCTCTGTAGTATATAATATTATTCATTATTCTCTATCACCGTCTCTATCTCTTTTGTTTCAGTTCAATGGCATATTATAAAATTTTAAATAAAATGGTTTGGGGTCAAATGTCTTTAATGATGGCCCTTTGGAACTTTTTGTCTGTCTATTGACCGCCACCGCCCTGGAGATTTCTTTTACTCCAGGAGAGAAAAAAAAAAAACCACCCGTTAGATATATTTGTCCTTTGTGTCCAACACTTTAAAGGTCTCATTAGTCGTTTTGCTCGTCTCTTTGTCGCTTCTTCTCACCAAAAGGCGATTTTATTCATGTCCACTCGATCATATTCGAATCAATTATCAAACGCGCCCTGAAGGGTTTCAACTTGTGCAATTATTTCAAAAAGAATACGAAAAAAAAAATGTAATTTTAGTTTTTTTAAAGAGACATTTTTTTTTCTCGTTAATTATGTGAAAATTGATTTTGGTGCTGAGAGCTTTTTATTTTAGATGAATTATTCCTCTTCACTCTATTATACAATAGTTTAAATTTCAAAATTTGATAATTATATCTTCGATTATTTCTTTCTTTAATTAAACTTAGGTTTTTGAGATCCCTGAGAACAAAAATGTATATCTCGCAGATGGCCTGGGTTTTTGTGATAAGTCTCAAATTTGATATTTAATTTAGCTAAACCGAGATATACAGTACTAAGGTTTTCAATGAAATGACCAAATAGTACTTTACTGATGTTCTTGTTTAGTTTTTTTTTTTTTTTTTTTTTAATTTAATAAAAATCGATTCTCAAGATTGTTTAATATTCATAAATCATTTTTAAATGTTTATTTACTTGTATATTACTTTTGTAATATAAAACCTTTTGGGAAAAGGTAAAAAAAAAATATTCCCTTAACTTACATTATAAATTTTACCTCTTGGGTTCTGGTGTAGGACACTATAGGAAACTAAATATATGTGATAAAAAATTTGGTGTGATAGACAGTACACTAGTTTATCGAATTAATATTTTAATCAAAATTGTTAGAGGTGTTTAAAAATAAATAAATAAACTAGTTGTTTCTTGATGGCTGGATATTATGATATGAGGATGCGTTACAAGGGCAGCCAAGGCGAAAAATAAAACAAAAATCTATTTTTTGTCGACGTTTCGAGTGCCGCTCTTCATCAGGACAAAAATTCGACCTCGAAATACTAGAGTCTTCAAGTAAATATAAATTGGTTAAAACGTTGCTACACTGCCATGTCAAATAACCTGACGAATTGACATCATTTTTGTCCTGATGAAGAGTGCGATCGGCATTCGAAACGTCGACAAAAAATAGATTTTTGTTTTATTTTTCGCCTTGGCTGCCCTTGTAACGCATCCTCATAAATAAATAAAATAGCTACTTAGCTTTATTTTAAAATTTTAATAGATCTATCTATCAAAAATATTTTTCATTTTTTCGGTTTTTGTTAAAAAAAATTTTTTATAAAAATCCTTCTTTTTGAAATTTATAAATAAAAAAAAAAAAAATTTCTTCTTTTCCCTTTCCTTTTATAAAAAAAAAAAAAAAAAAAAAAAAAAAAAAAAAAAAAAAAAAAAAAAAAATTATAAAATATATTTATCTATCCTAGAGGTTTTAAATAAAAATCGGCTAAATAGTCTAATACTTTACTGATGTCTTTTTTTACTTTTTTTTTTAAATTTTATTCTCTTGACCGCCGATTGGAACTATGAATTAGATCTGAATATAAGCCTTGACTGAAAATATATTGACTGAAAATTTATATCTACTTTATATTTATTTATTTATTTATTCTCTAACTACATCTAGTAAACTTGCTTTATTTTTGCATTTCGATTTTCTTAAGATCAATTTCTTAATTAAATTTGCTTCGCTTGACTTTTATTATCTTCCTCATTATCTCTTCTTCTTGCTTTGTATTTAATTACTTTTCATTTTATCGTTTCACTCAAGTATGTTCCCTAGTAAATAAATTACAAAAACATTGTAGGCCTACTATTAATTGGCTACTATCATACATTTTCATCCCAAATAACTATATTTCTTGGTAAAATTGAATTATTCCAAGATTACTGAAATTTTCAAAAGTTTTTGGCTATTTATCTCAAAATACAGTTCATTTTGTTTTACCCCGTTAAAGGGGTGAGCGTAGATTAAAAGTTGACTCAGCCTCTAAAGGTCCTGAGAAAGTCATTAGTTAATTGCACTCAGGTTATTTGGGTGTTAAATCGACCCGACGTCAACCCCTTAATATATAGCCGAATATGAGAGGGAGGGTTGTGATTTTATATTAAAGCATTTAATAAGCGCCAAGCTCGGAATTTTCATTCCCGCCCTCACTGTTGATTATTTTAATGCCTGAAATTTTAGCAATGTGTTTATTATTCGTTGCTTTTATTATTATAATCCAAAAAGCAAATTTGTCTCTTTGTTGTTTGTTACAACACACAATAAGAATGGATAAATAATTACAATTCGCAGTCATTATTTATTATTCGAATTCTTTCCAACCCTAATTCGATATAAATATTATTGTATCGTGTTGTTAAAAATTAAACTCATTTTTGTTTTTAAATTATCACTGTCTCTATATATCTATATATTTTAAACTCGTGTCAATAATTCGAGAAATATATAAAATATTTAATCAACAACATGTTTATTTTAATCTGTTGTTTTATTTATTTATTTATTTATTTTTAAATTATATTGACTAAAGATAAAAATGTAATAATTATCTACAATTTATTTTCATTTATTTTAAACACTCACATTTTTTTCTCATTCACACTCACACTCACAACACCAAATAAATGGGGGTATTATCACATTGGTATACAAATGGCTTAAATAAAATAATCGGACCGCCTGGGATCCGAAACCACGACCCTTTGAATAGAAAGCCAGCACGCTAACCCCTACACCAAGCCCGAGAGCAATTTGTTTTCATTAGAAATCAGGAAATAAACAAAGATTATGCACTATAAATTATAAGGTTGCTCACTATATGAATAGTTAATGGTTATCATCATCATACATTTATCGTTAAAGCTTATGTAATTTTACAATAAATGAAGGAGCAGGCAGCCAGGAAATAAGCCTCTACAAAATGAAACTCTAGAGTATTGGAGACAGTTTCGGCTTTAATTAGTTAATGCCATTCTCAGTCTATTTTTAAGAGTAAGAACTCAAATACCAGTTCATTGAGTCAAATGTTGAGTTGACAATTTGTGGGTATTAACAAACGTAAAAATGACCATTGCTTGGTATAGCCACTTCACAAATTGTCAGCTTATACAATTTTTTACCCTAAAGAAATATTTAATTCATTGGAGCTGAATGTCTTTTTGAAAAGGATCAAGCAGAAAGTCCTGGTTCGAGTCCAAACTGAAAATTATTTAGCAAAATTTATCTTAACTTGACAGATGTTATGTAGTTTGAGTTTTTTTCCTCTTTTTGTATTGGTATTTTCATAAATGTCCTTGGTCTAAATGAGATTTTTATAGACCTACTCTACTTCCTACTTGAATGTGCTTGAATTAATATCGCAATTAGAACAAGTTGATTATTAATGAAGTTTAGCTTTACATGTAAAGATGATCGGCAAATTTCTCACCTGTATCAGTTTTGGCGATCATTCCTCTGCCGTCAGAGAAGCTTGGATGCCAGAATTTCAGCATGGCTTCTGCCAGTTAAATTTAGGAGAAGTTCTGCCAGGAAGGCGCTCCGTTCAAGCGTCATGTTTTGTCTGTTCGTATCCCCGAGGATTTGGTCCATAGCCAGCAGCCGACAGGTGGGGAGGCCGACCAACAAAGGCGTTATTTCTATTTATTTTCTTGAAAAGACAACGCTGCTTCCAATTAATATTAGTCTCATCTCGAATCCGTTTCTGATTTCGGTCCAGACAACAAACAGCGCTATTTTATTTTATTTACGCTTGTTTGCTACTAAGATATCCTCAAAATGTCAAAAACAATAACTTCCTTGTTGTAATACATTATTATTATAAATATACTAGATCTATGCCCAACCCGACGAAATTTTTTTCTTCATGGGCTCTCGATCTCATGTTTCCTACTCCTTATAGTTACAATTTTGCAAAATTTCTTATTATTCTTAACAAACCAGGATATTTTTTTACTTATTTATTCATGTTTAGTAGACAAGATCAGAGGCCCACATCTTGTGGATGGCGACCACGAGCTGCCCTAGTTGTGACTGGCAGTACTTCTGTTCTTTGCCTGTCAGTCTCTTCCCTTCTATATTTTCAACAGGCGCCAGGCCCTGCGACGGGCCGGCCTGTTCTATATCTTCCCGGTCACAAATGAATGACAAATTCCGCCGACCCCTCACCGCGGGAATAATCAGAAAGAAAGAAAAAGAAGAAGACTTATGTTTAGTAGACGAAATTTTTCAAATAGACATTTTTGTTTCCTTCTCTGATTGAAACTTCTTTTATATTCACATTTTATTATTATACTGTTGGACGTAGGCCTATTATTTATTTCAAACTTAATATTTATATTTCACGATATCTCGTTCCACATTTTCTAACTTCCAAACAACAAAATAAAAAAAAAAATTTCTTTTTTTTGAATCTTATTAATATACGTTGAGTTTCTCTTTAATTCTCATTTCATCTAAAAGTTATCTTTTGTAAACTTCAAGAAAGGAGGAAAGAAAAAAAAACATCGATGTAAATACGACTCGCTCAGAGAATAATAATTCTGAATTTGTTTTTATTATTTTTTTTTTTTGTCAAAAGTCATGAGCTATGCGCGTCAAGAGATTCCCGAAGTTCCCCTGGGAATCTCTCCGTCAAAAGCAAGTTGGTGGATGCCCCCTCGGTTGGTTTCCTAATTAAAATAAGTTAGGCCACCTTAAAGACATGCAGGTGGCAGCTGCAAATTGTCTCCCTAAGGAATTCGCACATCCACTCTTCAAATAGCAAATATCTTCTTTCATTTATTTTTTTTTCTTCCACTTTTTCTTTTCACATTAAAATTAATGCAATCAATTATGATAAAATTTTCATCAATTATTTAACCGCTACTTGATCTTTAAAAATTAATTAGGCCTTAAAAGAAAAGAATAACCCTTTAAAAAAATTATTTTTCAATAGATTATTAAAATATTATCTAAATTAGACTTATTAAAATAATTTTTTTCAAGGTTGTGATCGTATTACCTCTAATTTATAATATTTTAAATAAATTATTCTTATTTGATTTAATTAAAGAAATTTTATATTCTACTTTTTAAGGGGGATATTTTATTTAAACTCCTTCTCTTGATCGCACCTAAATGGAATATTATAATAAACGAGAACTTTGCGTTTGGATGATGATCGGTGATAGGATAGTGAAGTTTTATTTTAATTCCAACCCTTTTACTAAGGCGAAATTATTATTATTTTTTTTTTTAAATCTCCTTAGATAAATAGTAAATCTATATTTGATCTAATTTTTTATTATTATTAATTCGATTTGTACAAATTCTCTATAGAATAATCATTAAAAAATTGCTTTCAATACAATTATAGAAATTGATCTCCATTAAATAAGATTATCTATTTAATAAAATGTTTATGAATAATAAATATTTTATTGTTTTGATTGCGACCACAGTGATTCTAAAGATAACGAAAGAAAAAAAATTTAATATGCAATTGTTTAGGAATTTATTTCTAATCAATATTTGTCGAGCTTTCTATCAAAAAATTTGATAATAAGTTAGACTTTTCGAATATAAATTTTTATAATAATTGAAATAATAAAATTTTTACTTTATTAAAAATTAATTCACTCTTTAATGAAAACAAATAAATTTTGTATCGATATATAATATTTTCTGAAATTAAGGGATGATATTTGTTTTATATATAATAAAGCAATTTGACTTTATTTTGGGTCATTGGCATATTAGAAAAAAAAAAAAAACTAATTTAGCTTCCTAATAATTATTTAAATTTTATATGTGAATGAAATAGGAACTGAATGAAATAGGAACTATCTTCCTACAAATTAGAAAATTTCAGTTAATGTTCTATTTAACAATTAAATGTGAAATTTATTTTTGCTAGTCCAGTAAATATGTACTGTTTTAAATATTTATTTTATTCTTTAATATGCTGTTCTATTTTTATTAAAATTGAGGTGTGATTTATCCTAAATACGACTTTAATCACTATGTTTTGTATTAATTTTTCTTTTCTTTTTGTTTCAGGTAAGACGATTTATTCATTTTAATTGGACAATCTTTTCTTCTTCCATGATCTTACTGTATTTTCGTAAGTTTTTTTTTTTTTTTTTAATCTCTCGACATTGGGTTTTTTTTTTATCGATAATTCACACTTTTTTCCCATTCACACTTACATACACACAGTCTTCTCGGCAACTCAGGCCATATAAGACTAAACGATACTCATTAATTTAATTCGATACAATTAAGGAGTCCAGGCATTCTTATTTAAGCCATTTGGTATCCAAATGACTTAAATAAAATAATCAGAGTGCCTGGGATCCGAATCCGCGACTGTATTTCTTCATCTTTTTGATATTAATTTAATGACTTATTAGGTCTCTCAAATTAAAACCATGAATTCTTTCCAAAGTTGTCAGCTTAGAGTCCCAAAAATAGAAGATAAAAACTCTTGCTAACTCCCAAGTGTGCCTTAAAACTGTTGGGTTTTAAAGAAAATTTAATACGATTCGTTTCACGGTCTATAATATATTAAACTAGCCAGCTATTCTATTTTAATGAACATAGACAAGTTTAAAGGGGAATATTCTTTTTCTTTTCCCTATTTTCGATAGAGTAGAAGAAAAGAATTTAAGATGAAAATAGATTTTTGTTTTTTTGGATGAGGAAAGGATGAGAATTATAAAGTTTGTTTTTTTCCCTGGGTCATGATTTATTTTCTAAGTTTTATGTTCTTTTTATGGTCCAATTGTCTTAATGAATATTTTTGGATAACCCTTTCGTTTTTTACTTTCTCTTACCATATATATATATTAATAGAGAAAAAGAGAGAGAAAGTATTGGATTCATGTCAAAAATTTGATGTCGAGATTTTGAGGTCCCCAGGTCTCCTGATTCCAAAAAAAGTTGTTTTCGCAACATGGTCTCAATTATTTTTTATATGCTCTTTCAAATGTATATTCTCATTTTGCCATTGTCTTATGAAGCACACTTTACTCTTGTACTTCATAGAGAAGATAGAATAAATGGTTACCATGGTACAAAATATAAATATTTTCCCATACTTATAAATTTTACATCTTGAATTCTAATATATCGGCAGAAACTAAATATATGTCGACATGAAAAACCTGGTGCGCCAGTCACACCAGATTTTTCAAATTCAAATGTTCGGTACTGTCGGAAACTAAATATATCTAGACACAAAAAAAATTTGGTGTGGCAAGCACAGAACTCAACTTTCGATTACCAAAGGTAAGAGTAAGTTGTGTCCTGTGCGACCAGTCACACCAGATTTTTTAAAATTACTTCCTTATTCACCCCAAAATTGTTTAAAGCACAATTTACTAATAAGAAAGATAGGAAAATAGCTTCTATGGTAACAAAAGATTTGATCAAATTGAAATATTTACATTTGAAGCTGAAATATATATATTTTTTTGGCGTTGCAGCTAAGCAATATTGACATTTGTCAACACCTCTAACCTCTGAGCTACGAGGAGGAGGGGGGTGCTAGAACTTGGATACCAAAAAAAAAATTTCAAAATTACTAATTTTTCTTTTATATTCACCAGGCCCGGAACTAGGAGTTTTTTTAAGGGGGCAAAATTTAATTTGCTGCCCCCTCCTTAAAATTTTCTATACAAAATTCATATCATTTTACCTTTTTTTAGTAAATTTTTTCTTTAATTGCCGCCCCCCTAAAATCTGCCGCCCGGGGCTACGCACCCACTGCCCCCCCTCTAGATCCGGCCCTGTATTCAACAAATTACGTATATCATCCGGTCAGAACATATTTTTACTGAAAATTACTTATAATGCCGCCCCAAATATTTACAATTCAAATTGCGTAAACCCAGTTACCGGTATTATTGTCTTTTCCAATTCCTCCAAGCGATTGATAATTAAACTCTTTAAAATTTTATTATTAATAATGTTCAATTTTTGTTTAAATCAGAATTTATTTCCGTAGATCATTAGGTGGGTACTCTACATATCGTGTTCCGAATTACAACAAAAGCTTATTAAATATTCTTCTTAAATCATCATTATTAAAAATATATACTTCTAGAAATTTTTTTAGCCATACAAACATTTCCATATCTTAAATAAAAAATAGTTCATTTGACTTGAATTTATAACTCCAGAAACGGGGTTCAACCCACACTCTCTTGGTTTTATAAATGTAAACCTTATGCACCCCGAATATAGAATTTTTTCTAAATGACATAAGACATTTTAATTTTACGAGTTTTAAGAAGGATCAGCATTTTTAGTATGCAAAAAAATAGAACTTTCCATTTTCTCCATAAATTCACTTATATATATATATAAGACTTCAATCAAAAAAAAAATATATATCAAATGAATAATTCATATAAATAAATATCTAATATATAATGGAATTCAAATAGAAGCCGCGTGGAGTATTTAATTTGACATGAGCCCTTTTGCCTTTCATTCAAATTGCCTTGATTCCTAGGCTTTCACCAATACTGACATTAATCATTCATTACATCGTCAAATATTACATTTTCAATTACAGACGGATTTTAGGTCTATAATCGACATTTTATTGATTGCAACATTTCTTTTTCAAATAATTCAACTTTTGATCTTATGAATTAAATATAAATTTCAACATTTATATCAAAAGATATACTAATAAAAGAAAATTTGTATTAATTAGAAAATTCAAATTATAAATATAATTGTTGTTTTTGTTTTATTTTCTTTTAGAATGGAATTTTGAAAGCACGAATTAGAAAATTATTTTTTTCTCTGAACTTATAATTATTCAGAAAATACCCATATATGTGAAACAAGAATATATCATTGCTGTAAACATCCGTCCTTCGTGTGAACACACCACCGTTCAGTCAAATAGGTTTATTGAGAGACTAGATCAAAAAGCCGGATTGTTTTGTTATAAAAAAAAGTAGAAAACTTGAAAAATCATGCAGCAATCGATTATTTATTTAAAAAAAAGAAACAGAATGGTAAATTTCGATGATATGGTGAATGTGTTAGTGCAATGGCATTTCTTTTTTTAAACTGTTCGAGTTTTTTCTAAGAAGCAAAACATTTTTCTTTAATCAGCTTTCTGAACTAATCAATTTGACAGTTAGAGTTGACATTGTTGACATGGTGGGTTCATATGAAGGACGGATGTTCCCAACAACGAAATATTCTTGTTTCTAGAGGTTTCCAACAATTATATAGTATATTTTTGTTTCTAAGAATGTCATCTATGTGACAAACTTTCAACAAAAAAATATTTGCTAATAAGATATTTGAATTTTTCTAATTCATAATATTTATTTATTTTTGGAAAATTTGTTCAATAAGATTTTTATTTTTAATTTCATTTTAATAAAAAATAATCTCCGTTAATCATCTAAAAAAGTAAAAAATAAAAAGGTATATTAGAATAATTTTTTTAATGAGGCAAATTAAGTTAAAACACAAGATTATATGTTTCAATGTATTATTTATTAGTATTAAGTTAATTTACCCCATTATGTCTTAATGAGGCATAGGTTACCAGTTTAAATTTAATTTTATTTAATTATTTGAAAATATTACCATCTGATTATTTTTATAATTCAGATATTTAGCTTAATTAGAGAATAAAGTTTAAGAAAATTCAAGTTCTTTGTAAAAAAAATTTCATTTTAGCTATATTGAAAAAAGCTCCTTTTATCAAGAAGCATTATTAAAGATCATATATTGTAGAATATTGATAAAAAAAAAAAAAAAAAATTGGAATATATGAAAATAAAAATTTAGAAGAGAAAGAAAGAGAGAAGGCTAAAACAGAACGATGCCAACAAAATTAGAATCGAAATATTGCAAGTATTTGAAATAAAAGAATAATTTAGTTCTATTAGATTTTGAGTAATATCAAAGAATCAAATCAACTTTTGGTAAAGATAATTTTTTATGATTTAATCAAATCCTTATTTTAATATGATAGAATTTGAATTTACTTTAAATCTAACAAGTCGCCCTTCAGGGGCTAAGCGGAGATATAGAAGTTCAAACCTCTCCTAAATCTCGAAAAATTATAAATAAAGTATGATGTTGAAATTTTAAATACTGTTAGAAATATAAAAAATATTTTATATTATTTAAAATTTATTCATTTGGGAGGCTTGATTACCTCTCGGTTCTTCTACCCCCTATTTGAAAAAATATTATGCCTACGACCCTGATTCATATACATGATCTACGTAATTTTTTGATTATAAAAAAAAAATAGTAATTTTGAAATTTTGTTTGTATGCAACCTCTAGCAATGAAAACCATTTTCCTTATGTATAAAGTTCAAGAGTGAATTGTGTTTTAAATAATTTTGGAATGAATGTGAAAATATTCATTTTAAAAAGCATCTAAAAAATACTTAATTGATAATTAATTATTATACTGGCTGTGAGTCCACACAACTTTACTTAATTGATTTATGTATTTTATTCAAAAATGCTAGAGCGATCTTAAAAAAAAAAATCTCAAAAGGTACATCAATAAAGTTGCCTGACTGGTACACTTTGGTCAATTTTAATTAAAAACATATTTTCGTATGTCATAGGGATTTATTCATTTGGTGCCCCCCCCCCTTTCTTACCTCTAGGATCATGCGAACACCTAAAAACTTTCTAGCTTTGGCCCTGCCCTGCACTAATCCCTCACAAACAATGAATAACTTACTCGCTATTCCTTCAATTAGAATCTTTACACCAATATCTTTCCTTCCGACTGTACTTTGACAATTTTAAAATTTAAATTTAACAGAAAACAGGAATTCGATGTCTTTCTCAGATTGAAAACTCGTTTAATTCCATTTTGTTCTTCGTTTTGTTTGAATTCGTTCACCACTCAGGAACAAATTAATGCCGAATATAAAGCATAAATATGAAATTAGCTATAAAGTTTATATTACCTCGACATTTATACTAATTTTACCCATGTATTAATTAAATTCCCAAGCATGCATCTAACAATCAATTTTATATGTAGTTCTTAAAATAAATTTGTTGGTATTTCACCAAGAATAGATTTTCTTTCAAAGAAAGAGAATCGAACGAAAAACAAGGAATTGTTAATAAATTAAAACCTTGACTGTTCTAATGTTCCCATCGGGAAAAGTCGGCTATTGGCCAGTCAAGTCGGGATGTGCACAAGAAATTCATTCATTCAATGTACACTCGACCTCATATCAATTTTTCTTGCTAAAAAGAAATTGACTTCTTATTAATAATACGCTTTCTTTCTCTTTTTATAGATTATTTATTGATTCATTAACAAATAATAGAAGAAACGGGTCAAAATATTCTCTGTTTCACGAATAATATTCTCTCAAATATGTAGTTAACTTCTATCTAAATTTTTAATTGATTAAACTTTTCAATAAGTCTAATGGTAGAGAAGGGAGAAAAAAGATGAACAGTCAATATTTTAATTTAGTTAAATTGTTTCGTTTGAACTTTTCTTCCTTAATGCATGATTGGATAAAATGGTTTGTCTGGCAGTTTGCATATTTCAATTTTAAAATGGGTAGTAAATATTTGAATACAATTTTGATTAATGTTAGTTTCAGACACACAGAGAGAGGAGATGGATGGCTAAATCACTTTTTACTTTGCTTTATTAAAGGTAGACTAATGAAAGTATTGTATTCAGTTGAAAATTTTGAATCGTCAGATCGATTTTTAATTGTTAATATTTAGAGAGAGAGTATTGATTGGATTTATGTCAAAAATTTGTTGTTGAGATTTCGGTGGAAATATGCCTGTCTGTGAATAAAATATCTCAAGAACCAAATGTGTTAAGAGGTTGAAATTTTATAATTAAGTTGGGTGCCCTCCTGAGAGGTAAAACTAAGCTTTTAAATAAAATTGGCTAAAAAGTAGTAGTACTTTACTGATGTACTTTTTCACTTTTTAACGATTTTCTCAAAACTAGCTCTAACGATTTTGATTAAAATTCATAAATCAATTATTTTTTTAGATGCTCTTTAAAATGTTTATTCTCATTTTGCCCTCAAAATTGTTTGAAACACACTTTACTCTTCTACTTCATAGGAAAAAATGATTGCCATGATAACAAAATATAAATATTTTTACATTTTTAATCTACTGCCAAAACAAAATATGTCGACCCAAAAAATCGGCGTGCCAAGCACAGAACTCAACTTTCATTTGAGGGGAAGTTGTATGCTTGTGCGATCGTCAACTTCAGTTTTTTGAAACCACCTTTGAATTGAGTAAGGTTTTTCTTCACTCCCCCATAATTGTTCTTTTTCTTTTTGTAGTATTTAAGAAATTCACCGACCAATTAATTAAGATAATAAGACAAAGAAAATAAGAAATTTTTTAGTATTAATGATACTTTTTTAAATTCATTTGGGGAAATTTACTGAGTCATTTACTAGGTCTTTCTTTCCCTAATTATGCTTTAACTTAACTTCAAAGATCCTATTGTTTAATTAAGCCAAAAATTTTAAAATAATTTCTTAAAAAGAAAATGAGTTTCAATTTTTATTCTCTCATAGACTTATTATGTTTTTTTTTTCTCTCTTTTTGAGAAAATAAAATTAACCCTCCCACTTTTGCTTTTCAAAGAAATCTTTCTGACAAAGAACTTGGCCAAAATAGAAAACGACGACAACGAATTGAACTCTTTGTCATTATTACGATATAATACATTTATTTGCTGAGCGAATTTAAGAAAAAAAAAAAAAAAAACGATCCTTTTTCTGAAAGAGCGACATGAAGTTGGCTGTTTTTAGTAGTAGCTCGGGGGTGAGTGCAAACTTGGGAAGCAACAGTGTGCAAATAAATTTTAAAACCGCATATCAACGCCCTCTGAAGCAGAACCCCAGATATACAGCTGGAAAAAGTCCTCACCCCCTCATCGATTGCGAAATGGGGTCACATCTCCCTACCAAAAAAAAAAAAAAAAACGCACCTCAAAATAAACTTATTCCAGCCCACTGGCTCTATACTTATTGATCCCATTCTTATCAAATAGAGTGCAAACCTAATGATATTTTGGGTTTTATCTATTGTTTACTTTCCCCTCTACGAAATATACATAGAAAAATGTAATCGTAAAAAATTTGATTTTGGTGATACTCAACGTTTTAGAATTTGCTGTGTTTGTGTCTGTATATGAACACTAACACTTTAAAACGCAACGAGTTAGATCGATGAAATGAACTGTCATTCTTACACTAAAATTGTAGATTTGTATTGGAATAATACATACATACGGAAGAGATTCTATACAGCTAAGGTTTTTTTTAACCTTTTTTTTTTTAACACTCACACTTTTTTCACACTCAAATTCACACACACATATACACAGTCTTTTCGGCAACTTGGGCCATTTATTTTTTGCGATACCCGTTATTTGTAATATATCTATTGGATGTCCAGGCATTCTTATTTAAACCATTTGGATACCAAATAAAATCATCGGACTGCCTGAGATCCGATCCCTCGACTCTTGGTATACAAGGATGCTATTAACTACAGCAATCCCGAGGGCGATATATATTTTCTTTTTGTAATATTTTTAGCACAAATCAAAAATTCTTTATTTTAGCTTTTGTGAAAATATTGACTATATTTTAAGGCAACATTGCGTTTTTTGAATATATTGGAAAGAAAGGATGCAGCTAATAATTGTGCTTCTATTTAATAATTATAAACACTCTTTATTAGAACGTTTCGACAAGGATCCACTCTGTCATCTTCAGCCTTCAAAGAGCAATAAAGAGAGTTTATAATTATCCCAGACAGCTTGGAATATCGCAGCAATATTGCAGAAATATCGCGAATCTTGCATAAATTGCCAATATTGCAGGAATATTGCATCACTAATGAGAGACGGAGGAGACATTGGCAATGTTGGAAAATTTTCACGGCAAGTGGGATTTGAACCCAAGTTGTATAGCAACTCTAGATTCGTAATCCACAGCTTACCCGATTAGCCACGAGCCTCCTCTTTTTGCAACATTGAAATAATATTGCTGTTTGAGCTGCAATATTGTATTAATGTTGCTGCAATATTGTCAATATTATTGGCGATATTGTTGCAATATTCAATATTCCAAGCTCTCTGGGATTAAATAGAAGCTCAATAATTAGCTGCATCTTCTTGCTTTCCAAACGGTTTTTTGAGAAACGCTGTTCAATTTGTTAAAATATCGAGATCTCTCAATATTTAAATCTTCTGAGTTATGCCATTATTGAATTTAACAAGCGTTATAATAATAACATTATTTTATGTTTATGTGCCATACGGTTAACCCGTCACTTAACATTAAATCCAATAATAAATTTACTCAGGACTCGATAGCGAGTAGCAACAGATACAATATAAATTGATTATCTTGACTAAAAGAAACAAATATTACACAATATAGAAAATAACCAGGAAAAATACAGTATAAAAATTCTATTCTACTGGTGCCTATATTTAAAATTATTGATCTGACTTCCGTTTCGGTACAGATATCTGTATAATAAATATCATAGGCCTATACAAACAATTTCATTAAGCAGAGACTAGATTTTGTCAAAAAAATTTTAATTATAGCCTACACACTTGGGTATAGTGATCTTGATAAGATTAATCTTTTTCAACAAACTTCTTAAACATCAAACTACGTGCAGGCGGCCTATCTCTTAGGCGTTTAACAATTTCTTTGCCAGCAACTTTTATTTATTTATTTTTTATTACTTTTTCTATCAGGTACACGAATTTTTTTTATTTAATTTTCTAAAAGATTTTCACTTCAGGTGATTGAAATTTCAATTATAATCAAATAGTTAAAATACATTTTATTAGAAGGATTGTAATATGATTTTTATGGATTATATTATCATTTTTTTTATTAAATAAATTGTATTCTTACTAAGGCCGGATTGAAATTTGGTGATATAAAGATTACATAAAAATAGAAATAATACAAACTTTTCTTAATTCGATTTATAATTAATAAAAGTTTGTCGTCAATTTCTTTTATTATCAGTATTTTTATATTTATTTTTATTTGTCGGATAAAGCTTTTTAATAAATTTTCCTATTTTGAATTCACAAATATAAACAAGAGAGCAGTAATTAATGTATTAATAACAGCGAATTTATTTTAAATATATTCATCTCGCTTTTGTTTGTTGACATACTAAAAATATTAATCGTCGCTTATTGTCCGCAAGCTCTATTTAAAAAAGAATGAAAAAAAAAATCGTATTTTACTCATATTGTTTAAAAAAACATCACACTCTTTTTTTTAAATTGTTGTTTAACATGATGAATTAATCTTGAAATACAAGATTGTTTTGAAAAGATCTCGTAATAAAAATATGAGCTATATTTTTTTTTTATCAATTAAAATAAAAAAAAATTCATTTTGTTAATAGATATTAAAATTAGAGAAATTTTTTGGCGCTAGGCCTAATTGGATATCTCGAGTTGTCACCAAACAAATCAGTGAAGAAAAATTTAGAAAAGTTTTACTATTTTCAGTTGATCTGTCAAAATCAAGAGGGTTTAAATTTAATTTTCAAGTTTTTTTTTTTTTTTTTTATTTATTATCGGCTGCGGCAGAAGCCATCCAGCCCCATTTTTATTAACATTTACATTTGTTTGTTGACAATACTATTGTTAATTTTCAAGTTACCTTCCACATGCACATTCCCTTTTTCTATTACGAAATAAAATTGAAATTGCTTTTATTTACATACTTTCTATTAATACTTAATTCAGATAACTAACGTAATGGAGGAATAATGATGATACAAAAACAGTCAAAATGAAGGGATAATAAAATTGTAAACTTTAATATGAATTCTAATTTCGAAAGGTTCATCTCTCCAATATTATCGTTTAATTTGTTTCTAATTATCCATACTAGAAGATCAATTATTCCTATTTAAACTAAAATTTGGTCAACTCTGAGATAGAGAGGACTGTTTGTTATAGAAAGGTCTATTAATTCCACGCCATTGAACTATTAAGATATATTTACTTTTTAGATAAAAATATAGAAATATATATGTTTATATTTGTATATAAATTAAGTAGCACAGGAAGTAAAAAAATTTTGCCCCTCCCCCCAAGCAAAAACTGAAATGACGTCACTGGTTTCAGTTTTTTTTGCCTCGCTTATTTACAACAATCTTGGTCAATGTTCTTCTTTTTACTCGCCTTATTAATTTTTAATAAGTTAAAATCACTAATTGATCTTTCCAGAGCAGACCTCACATTTATTAAATCTCCATAGAAATTTTAAAAAATATTTTAGAACGCGTAATTGCTACTATTTTGAAAAAAAAAATTATATATTCACCCATCATATATATAATATATTGGACAGGGTATCCAAACCATCATTTGTCCAATAAATTTATCGTGAGTTAATACGTATATCAGTTGAGAGGTTCCCTCTCTTTTCTAAAGAATATCTAACCCAAACACAATAAAAAAAAGAACTTTATCTGTTTAACTTTATTATATACTTTTACTATGTTTTGGCATTGGGTAAAACAAACAAAAATAAATAAGTTATTAATGGATATTAAGGATTGTATTAGCTTTTAAAGAGTAGGCTTCCAGGATTGCATGTTAAATGATAGTTTGGATATTCGGTTTCTGGAAGGGGGTTCGTCATTCCAATTCAAGTGGAAATTTATCAAAAATAAAATTTTAGCTAGGCCTATAACATTTAAAATTTTATCAAAATATCGTTTGATATAAAGAGAAAGAATCGAAGTTTTTTTTTTTTTTTTTTTTTATTAACGATTGGCTTTTTCAGCCATACCTTCACACATTTATACATTTATTAATTTTTGAAGAAAAAAAGAATCGAAATTATTCATAATATTTAATTATCATGTGCATATAATAAATAAAACGGACATAAATTATCATTATTTATTTAAAATGATAATAAATGATCTCCTGACCCAGATCAAAGGTAAATATTAGATACCAAAAAAATTTCTGTAATTAAAATATCATTAATGTTTACCTTAAAAAAAAAAAAACAAATTTATTGTATTTTTTTCTTAATAGAAATGATATAATATTGGAATAAATGGAAAGGGAAACTCGAGAGACTGTACCCCCCCCCCTCAAGGGACTGATTTATGAATGAGTCGTTTCTGCTTACGTGCCTGTGAGACTTCTCTCTTAATGTGTCCAGAATGTTAATGAATAAATTAGTAACGAAATAATTAAAGTTCCGTTTCGAGTCGGATCTTGTGGCTGGCAACTTAAAGGGGGAATACCCTCTTCTCTTCCTTTTTTGATAGGCCCTATATATACATGCAGACCCTCGCGATAGTTTAGACATTTTTGATTGATAAATGAATTGAGGGATGCCAACAGCAAAGTGTAATCAATTATATACTTTTCGAGATAAATTGAAAAAGGCTGAAAGATTCTTCTATAATATTTGACTTGAATGACCTAAAGGTTAAATTAATTTTCGTTAGCATAAAAAGAAACATCATAAATTTATTCTTGCAGAAATTTTTTTTTCAACCCTTTAATTAAACTGATTTGGTTTAACTTTATAAGTGAATTTGAAGACAAACACCAGCAGGAATTTTTTCCATATCCACTGACATTGGTGTAGGGGGGGGGGGGGGATCAAGAAATTTTTTTCAAATTTTGGTTTGTTTTTTTAGCTAGAGTAAATTATTATATTTTACTTTCTCTTACCCTATGTGAAGTATAATTTGTATTTAATATCTAGTCATGGCTTGGGTCCCATGGGGGGGGGGGGTTTGAACCCCAAACCTACGCCTACGTCCACTGATATCATGTGTAAAGTAAATTTTATAAGAAAAAGAAATTGCAATTACAGAGCCTTAGCTAAACATTTTTTTGGAAAGGGGGACCTCTCCCAAATGAATACATTTTAAAGAATATAAAATATATTTTATAATTTATAACCAAGGGTGAATACAAGGGGGGATAAAGGGAGTAATTCCCCCCCCCCCCCCGAGATTTAAAAAATACTTTTTTCGGAAAAAAAAATTATTTTTAATGTAAAAATTTAAAAATTAATACTTAAAAATTTGATTTGTATTTATATTCTGTCTAACAAGTACAGAATACGTCTTTAAATTACCAAAATTGAGAAAAAAATGTGTGCTGTGCGACCAGTCACTCCAGATTACCACCCTAGAAACACCTCTGGATCCGCCACTGTTTCTAACAAGAAAATAAATACATTAGAGTGTTGTTAGAGCCTATGATTTGTCTATTTTCCAAAAAGAAAATCGTTTTAAGTCACGTGATAGTTTCAAGTCATTCGGGTATTCTTCAAGTTTTCCGGAAGAGCTTAGATTAGAAAAGGACGCCATTAGGGCAAATGAGGCATTTTAACGAGAGGTCAAGAGGTTGGTTTCAATTTTGGTAATCGCTTCTTAAGAAAATTGCTGAGTTCAAAACGAACCTGTTCAGAATCTAACTCAAACTCAATTAAAAAGATAATTAATTGATCTAAAATAAAAAAAATAATTATTTTTGAGATTAAACATCAATGGAGTAGTAAATTAAATTTTAAATATTAAATTACAAAGAAAGAAAGAAATAAGTTGGATAATTCTTTTAAGAAAAATTTTATCAAAACAATAAAGAGACTTTTACTAGTCTTTTCTTTTCCTTGTTATCATCTTTAAAAAGGAAATAAAAATAAACACTCCCTTCGCGACTTTTTATCATCTCATAGTCTGGAGACGATGATTCCGGTTCAGACGAGAGTTTAGATTGTCTTCTTCCTAAAATAAAGGTGATAATTTTGTTTTTTAAAATAATATAATATTTTTATTAAGGCCATTTTGCGTCTTCTGGACCGCTAATAGAGTCAGAAAAAAAGAAGTGTTTGAAGCCATTCTTTTTAAGACTATTTCTATTTTTAAATTATTTATTTTTACTTCGTCTCGTCGCATAATCATCTTTTTTTTAATACCTAAAATAAGATTTAAAAGTTTTGTTTGTATACCTGGTATACTGTACTTGTGAAAGAGGGGAGGGGGAAAGAGTCTTTGTGCGTGGTTTTTCGTGACTGTAATAACATCACAGCCACAATCTCAAAATCAACTATTTAGTATTGTATTACTTATTGACCTCTGGGGTAACATAAAAAAATTTTGTTTAAGAAAATTTTTTTCTTTTCTCTATCATGAATACAATATATATTTTTTGCATATTTTGAATAGACTCCAGGGCAGGGTACAATATCATCTAGTTTGTCACATAATGACACTAACAGCTCTGAAGATGGCCTTAACCAAGTCGAAACGTTAGCTTTTGAAAATATATTCTTTTAAAAAAAAAATCGTACAAAATTTTTTTTTGTAATTTTAGTGTAAGAAATTGAAGCTCGTTGCATTTTAAGATATCATGATCACACATCCCCACAGACATTAAATATTTATATTTTATATATAGTTTATTATTTATACTTTTTTTTTATTTTTCAAGGACTAGAATGTCGAGAATTATAAAAAGCTTTTGACGATTACGATACTTGTATACGAACAAGTAAAAAAGGGATGTTTTTAAATTAAAACTTTATATAGCATTATATATATCATACAAATTTCTCTTGGCTAATTTATGTCATTAACTTCTCTCAGTTTGAAATAATGTATATTATAAATAACATAAAACATAATTCTCAAAACGGTTTGTAAATTTAGCTCTGTTGTCTCTCTCTCTCTTTCTCTCCCTGTTTCTGTTGAGTCTGTATTTCATTCCTGTTGCTTTCAAAGCTAAACGAGTTAAACAAGTGTTTATAGGAGAGGATAACTCGATTGCGAAATGTCGCTTGTAACTCTCTTCATATTGACGTTTTTGTCTTTAATTCTAATCTAACATAGTGGGATATAACTTACGAATCTAACATAGTGAGATATTTTATTTATATGAGATGCAATCACTCAGGAATGTAGATGTATTTTTTTTATAAACATACATTCAGTTCACTTAGTACTTATATACATATTATTTTATTTGTAAAAAATTCAATTCGTATTATGATTTATGCAAAATAGAACCAATAATAATAATTTTACTTTCTCTTATCCTATATTTTAAAAAAATCTGGTGTAACTGGTCGCACAGCACACAACTTTCTCTTACCTTCGGTGATCAAAGTTGTGTTTGTGCTTGCCACACCAGATTTTTTGTGTCGACATATTTTTAGTTTCCGCTGATATATTAGAATTCAAAAATTTATAAGCATAGAAAAATATTTATATTTTATTACCATGCCAAGGGCGGATCCAGAGGTGTTTCTCGGGGGAGGGGGGGGGGTAATCTGGAGTGACTGGTCGCACATCACACAATTTTTTCTTAATTTCAGTAATTTAAAGGCACATTTTGAATTTTTTTTGCCAGAATATAAATACAAATCAATTTTTTAAGTATTAATTTTTAAAATTTTACATTAAAAATAATTTTTTCTTTGAGAAAAAAAGTATTTTTTTTTAAATCTCGGGGGGGGGGGGGGGGTAATTACCCCCTTTATCCGCCCCTGGTATCCGCCCTTGTACCATGGCAACCATTTCTCCTCTTTTCTATAAGTGTGCTTTAAACAATTTTTAGGGCAAATTGAGAATATACATTTGAAAGAGCATCTAAAAAATAATTGATTTTTGAATTTTAATCAAAATCGTTAGAACGAATTTTGAGAAAATGAAAAAAAAAACGAAATCGAATTTTTGACATGAATCCAACAGAGGCGTCCGAGGCAGTTGGGGGCCTGGGGCGGCACTAGAAGCGGGGGGCCTTATATTGAATTTTTTTTTTTGGGGGCTGCTCATCTTTAAATATCCTTCTCCTCCATACACAAAAATATTTTTAAAATACCGTATATCCCTGAATCCCAAGGGCCCCGGGGCCTCTCAAAGGGAAATTTTGATTAAATTTTGTTTTTACTTGAGCCCTAAGGGCCCCGGGGCCTCTCAAAGAGAAATTTTCATTAAATTTTGTTTTTACTTGAGCCTTGAGGGCCCCGGGGCCTCTCAAAGGGAAATTTTCATTAAATTTTGTTTTACTTGAGCCCTAAGGGCCCCGGGGCCTCTCAAAGAGAAATTTTCATTAAATTTTGTTTTACTTGAGCCTTGAGGGCCCCGGGGCCTCTCAAAGGGAAATTTTCATTAAATTTTGTTTTTACTTGAGCCCTAAGGGCCCCGGGGCCTCTCAAAGGGAAATTTTCATTAAATTTTCTTTTTTTCATCTAAATTTTCCCATTTTTACTTGAGCCCTGAGGGCCCCGGGGCCTCTCAAAGGGAAATTTTCATTAAATTTTGTTTTTACTTGAGCCCTGAAGGCCCCGGGGCCTCTCAAAGAGAAATTTTCATTAAATTTTCTTTTTTTCATCTAAATTTTCCCATTTTTACTTGAGCCCTGAGGGCCCCGGGGCCTCTCAAAGAGAAATTTTCATTAAATTTTCTTTTTTTCATCTAAATTTTCTCATTTTTACTTGAGCCCTGAGGGCCCCGGGGCCTCTCAAAGGGAAATTTTCATTAAATTTTTTTTTATAAATATATGGGGGGCCTATGCCGGCTCGGGGCCTGGGGCGGACCGCCCCCTCGCCCCCCTCGGTACGCCACTGGAATCCAATACTTTCTCCCTCTATATAAATATTAACATATATATAGAGGTAAGAGAAAGTAAAAAATTCAAACACTTAACTGTTCAGATAAAATATTAGGAATATACTATGGGAAACTAAATATTACTAGACACAAAAATTATTGTGTGATAGGACATCACATAACCAGAGCTACTGAATTTTAGAGAAGGTAGTGTGCTTGTGATAAGTCACACCAGACTTTTCTTCTTTCCATGGCTTTTGGATTAGAAGAGAAAAAGCATGCGTATTTTTTATTTCTATATTTTATTAAAAAAAAATTTTTTTAATCTTTTTATACAAAAACAACAAAGCTGAAAAATATTTTATCCACTTTTAATAAATTCCTAAAATTATAAATTTTTAATGGTAATATCTTTATTGTTTTTTTTTTCTCGTACATCTTTTTATATAATTATTTTCTTTTTTGTTATATCAACCCACCTTATTCGTTTCATGTTTTTTAAGATATATTTATTTTTTACCTTTTTATTAAAATTCAAAAAAAAAATATTTTTCTTTTAATTTCTTTTATCTTCTAGAATAAATAATTAATTATTCAGAATTATTTAGAATGAAATATGCACGACGATGACTCTTTTAAGTTAGAAAATTATTTGTTTAAATTAAAAAATTTTATTTCAATTAAATAAGAATAATTTAAAATAAGAAGGAAAGTCTTATCAAAAAATATCAATCTTCTATTTTTTACTAAATGAAGAACGCAATCACCGTACCTTATTAATTCTTTTTTTTTAGGTCTTTTCGGCAACTTAAACCATATATACATTTTAATGATACTTAGTATTATATAATTATGATATATTGGGTCCAGGCATATTTATTTACACCATTTGGCATCCAAATAATTTAAATAAATTCATCTGACCCTCTTGGTTTCGAACCCACTCTCCTTAGCTTTTAAGATTATTATTTTTGACATTTGTCAGCAACTCTAACCTCTCGGCCACGGGGTGGGGCTATGAATTTTATATTCTAATATTCTCGTCAAATGTTTTAAAAATTTATATCTATGAACTTCCTCTATGTTCAGAATAGTTCAATAATTTAGTTAAGTTATTAAGTTAAAAAAAAAAAAAAACTCTATATCCTCTAATTAATTCATTTTTATGAAAACTTGTTAAGGCTCCATTTGGAATATTCAAGTTTCAGGTATTTTGGACTTAATTTGGTTGGACTTAACTGAGTTAAATGCTGAGCACACAGCTTCTACTAATTGGACCACCTAAGTTCGTTTCCAGAATTCCGTGCCAATTTGTAATGTCACTCAAATGCAAGAGGCAATAGCAACTAATTTAACATTAATAATCTTAAATAGGGATTAAATAAAATTCGTCTCTGTCCCTTAGAGCCGTGGTTTCCAAACTTTATGTTATCACGCCTCCCTTAAAAATATTTAATCGTATAACACCTCCCTCCCCAGGGCCGGATTTAATAGTGTTGTGAAGCTAAAAGAAACGAGAGCCGCCCCCGACAACAAAATTTTTGCCGCCTTGCGGAAAATAATTTTTCCCCTTCCGTGGAAATTATTTTTCTTTTTTTTAGAAAAGCAAAATTTTTATCCGCCTCCAATTTGTTGCCGTGTATAGGCTCCAGCCTTTTCAGCCTATTTAGAAATACAGACCCCCCCCCCCCCCCCGACCCCCCGCCATTTTTTAAAATAATACAAATACAAAAATTTTTGTGCAAAAAGATGTATTAATAGAAGCTATTATATATATTATTTATTATTTTATTTATAAGACTTTAGTAATCATTTAGAAAATTGCTCGCTGTGGCTAATATTCGCCCCTCCCCTAAGACTAGTCAGCGCCTCCCTTGGGTTAGAGTATAAATAAAACCCTCACTTGAAAAGTTTTTCAGTAATTCACTTGCCGAAGTGTAAATTTTAATGAATATCAATTAATTTAAATAAACAAGGGTCGAATCTATATTTTTTCAGATGCCAAAAAAAATAAATATTTAAAGTTACAATTATTTTTTAGGAAGACATGTCATGATCCTTATACCATTTGTAAAAAGAAAATTATTTTAATATTTCTTTTTAAATAATTTATTGATAGCCGTTTTTTTTTTTCATCCCTTATATCTTCACAGATTCTTAGAATTCTATTTCGAAAATTTAGAAAAGCGAAATTTAATTGACTTCTGATTAAATCAAGCTTTTCTTTTTTTTTTCGCTGAGAATTTTTTCCATTCAAGGCTGCTTGCTTATCTTTATATTTTTATTTTCTTCATTGCTCTTAAATTATCTGTCAATGAAAACTAAAGCCACTTAAAAACCCAATCACTGGACTTTTTCACCCTCAAGTATTTCTATTTAGATATAATTGCTTATCAAGAAATCGATTTTCAAACAAAAAACAGAATGAAAAAACAAAAAGTTAAAAAAAAAAACATTGCAATATAAATTAAGATACGTATAGCTTGTGAAATTGTATTCAATACACACCCCTTTGGAATGATGGCCATGAATAAGCCAAGTCAAGATTGGAATTTCTCTTTATCCGTTTCTATTTTTTTTTAAACTTCTTTTTTAAGGGTAAGAAATAAAGATGAAGCAAATAAATAATATAATCTTATAATGATTTGCGTCTCAAGCTATGAATCATCTCTTGATCTTCGTGTGATCATAGCTACAAATTTTCTGTTTCCCCTCCTTTATAATAAATTTGCGCTTCTAACTCATTCCCTCTTTTAATTAGTAAACCTGTCTGTTATTTTAATGCAAAGATTGATAATTATATTTTTTCTATTTTTTACTTTTTCATACCTCTATATATGTTAATATAAATAGAGAGAAAGTTTAATGTCAAAAATTCGATGTTGATGGATATATACGTTTAAGCATGAAGGAATTGAGCTTTGAGGTTGAAATTTTATATATGAGTTAAACACCCCGCGGGAGCGTGAAAATAAGCTTTTAATCAAAATCGGCCAAAACGTACTAGTACTTTACTGATGTACTTTTTCAATTTTTTTCGATTTTCTCAAAATTCGCTCCAACGATTTTTCTTTAAATTCTTAAATCAATTATTTTTTAGATGCTCTTTAAAATGTATATTCTCATTTTGCTATTGAAATCTTCTGAAGACCACTTTACTCTTGTATTTCATAGGAAAGATAGGAGAAATGGTTGCCATGGTAACAAAATTTAAGTATTTTCGCATACTTATAAATTTTACATCTGAATTCAAATGTTCCGTACTGTCGGGAACTAAATATATGTCGACACAAAAAATCTGGTGTGACAAGCACAGAACACAACTTTCCATTATTAAAAATCTGGTGTGACAAGCACAGAACACAACTTTCCATTACCGAAGGTAAGAGAAAGTTGTGTGCTGTGCCATAGTCATACCAGATTTTTTTATTTAAGGTAGTGCTACTCGGTTTTCCCTCGCAATACGATATTAAATTTACAAAATATATATACAAAAACAATTGAAATAAATTTTTTTTTTTTTTTTTATTTATTAAGGTAGAAAAAAAAATTTCTAAATTAAAATCTTATAAATTTCATAAAAAGATTGCTCATATTAATTATTATTATTTTTCTTTTGTTACAGGTAAGATCTTGGCATCTTTTTACATATTCTCCCTTTTCTATGTTGGTGAGTACTAACATTATTTAGTTAAAATTTAAAAGTTACTCTCTTTATTCTCTGGCTACTACTGATAATTCTCCATCCAATTATAAAAAAGCTGGATATAGAGCAGAAAAAAATTTCGTTCGTTCAGAATTCATTGGATAGTGAAACGAGAAATAAATATTCAAAAAAAAAAAAAAAAAGAATTGTGATAGGAAATAAAAGTGGTTGGGCTAATAAGGGAGTTTCAGATCTCTTCGTCTTAATTTAGATATCTCCTCGAGCAAATAAAAAAAGATATTCGTATTAAATTGAAAAAATAGTCTGTTTAAAGAATTCAATATTTTTTTTTTTATTATTTATTTAATTTTTTATTCAAAGAAGATAAATTATTTCGTTTGTGAACCTCAAATTATTTCCCTTTAAGAATCAAAAATGTTTGTTTCTTCTCTTGGGAATCCATTCTATAAAAATCTTTTTTATTGAAAACGTTGATTTTTTTTTTTAGCGAAAAAGTCAATAGTATTTGAGTAAATAAAATGCGAATTCCTCCCCTCCATTGGATTGTGTTAGTGATCATCCCCTTGGGGTGAGTTCAAGTGATTCTACATCCTTTTGATTAGTCAGTTCAAAGCCGTGCCCAAGTCTCTTGTGCCTTTCCATGTCAAATTCGACATCAAACGCGAATATTTGCAACCAAATCAGCCCTAATGACATCGTCGCGAGGCTTTATCAAAATGCTCTCTATCTCCTATATATATTTATATTAATATTAATAATATTAACCAAAATATCTTATCTTCTCAACAATTATCTTAAGTTCCGTATTCAAAGAAAGGAGGAAATTAAAGGTAATAGAATATTATTTGAATGAATCTGATCTGGCCATTATGATTCATTTTAAAGAAAAATTTTTTTAAAGTCCGTTCAACAATATGTTTGTGAATGTTGGAGTTCTCTTGAAAACAAATAGAGGACTTACAATTTTTCTCCCATTCTGGCCCTATCGAAAAATAGTTTTATATTATCCACAACACTAGAGTTTTTATACCAGTATTAATTATGATTTAATTTTTTTTTTTTTTTTTTTTTTAATTTTATTATAAGGACATTGGCCAAAAATAAATACTTTTGCGTATTATCCGTTTATTTGTAAATATTTCGATTCCAGTAATATAGAATCATGTTCAGTACAATCAACAGATGTTTTGCAAATCGTTCACTCCTCCCATTCAATATGACAAAACAGCTGAGCATTCCATGAATGCAATTTTCATAATCATTATTTTTGACCGATGTCCTAATAATAAAATTGAACATCCTTATGGCCATCTACAAACAATCAATTAATTATGATTTTGTTAAACAAAAAAAAAAAAAAAAAAAAAACAACAGGATATGTAAAGATTGAAACAAAAATTATTTATAAATAATCAAAATTAAAATTATAATTAATTTTTCATTCTTTTTCTGATCTTATTCTGCCTTACATATTAAATTATTTGTAAGCCTGAATAGGTCAAAAAAAGACAACCGAAACTACTGGCTATAAAATAAAATTAATTATTTTTCATTAAATAATTGAACTGTATTCTGAATATTAACATATCCTGGCCTTTTTAAACAAAAAATACTGAATATTGATTTTATGGTTCGAAAATACAATTTTGTTTTTAACTCTCTTCGGCATCTTAGGCATTTAGACTTTAGACGATACTAATTATATTTTAATACGCAATATTGACCATGTTATGCATAAAGGAACCAAGCGCCATTATGATCGAAATGTAAATCAGACCGTTATCTTTAGGGGAAAAAGAATCTACCTCTTTATTTAAATACGCAACAATATTATTTTGTATAAAACAAGAAAAAAATTAATTGCCTTTGGTTTTGTTTACAATTGTGCAAATTGAAATGCCCTCTATCTCAGATTTAGGTTAATAGCGCTTGCTTCCTTCGTGCATAACATCTCCATATATGATCCAGACACATTTATTTATACCAACTGGATCCAATTTATTTAAATAAATATTTATCGGACTCTCTGGAATCCAAACTCGTTCCCGTTGTCTTGAAGATTATCAATATTGACAGTTAGTCACTCACTATATTTAACCTCTAGGTCCACGGAAGGGGATAAATTTTTCTTCTTTGAATATTCCGCTTAATCAATTGATTCGTATATCTAAAACTCAAAGGAAATAAACTGATCTTTTTTTAAACATATATAGGCTATATTAATTCCCTTGCTTAGTCTTTTGCGAAAGCTTCAAACAATTGAATAGCAAATAATCTAGGCATTGAATATTATCACGATGCTCCATAAACGTTAATAGCATTAACAGCTGATGGGATGACTTTCCTTTATCGCGGCTCTCGGCGCCATGGCTTACAGCTTACAGATGATAATCTTCTTAGGTTGACATTTAATTTCCTTCTCTTGTTCCTAATCAAGGAATTCGAATACTTAGCTGGTTAGGACTTGTGTATATTATTCATTGTCTCAAAGCCAAGTCTCTTGTTCTTCAAATGTTTTTGCTTTGTATTAACTTCGAAACTATTCTATTATTATTCCATAAGTAGTTAATAGGAATTAAATATTTTGTAAATATTTTTATTAAAACGCTTCCCTTTTTTTTTATAAAATTATAATTTAGATTTTTTTCTTTTATAATTTAAAACCATTTACTTATACGCCTATGACTTTAGGCAACAAATTACCTTAATTAAAAATTAGGCATTTAGGACAATTACAAATAAGTTCTATATATTAATGATATGATTCGATATTTATATAAATTAATTGAAAGATGCCCTCGGACTTGGTGTAGCGACTAGCGTGCTGGCCTTCTATACCAAGGATCGAGGTTCGTATCCCAGGCAGTTTTTATTTAAACCATTTTGATATCAAATGGCTTAAATAAGAATGCCTGGACCCCATATGTTCAATTACGGTTATCGTATAAAGTCTTATATGGCCTGAGTTGCCGAAAAGACTGTGTGAATGTGTGTTTGAGTGTGAGTGGAAAAAAGTGAGTGTTAAAAAAAAATATTGAAAGATGCCCTCGGGCCTTGGTGCAGTGGTTTGCCTTCTGTACCAAGGGTTGCGGGTTCGCATCCCGGTCCGCAGTAGTTATTTTATAATTCAAAACTCTCTGAGCTTTCCAACTCCACTGTTGAGGATAAAATGTAACTTCTTCATTAACCCTTGCTTTTATTATCACATCTTTAAACACATTTAACTATAATAAATTTGAAAATTATTAACTGGAACAAAAATCATGCTGACAGCTAAAAACATCACTTGTGTCAAAACAAAAAAATTCACCACGTATAAACCTTTTTATTAGGCGTTAAATAGATTATAAATATAAATGTTTAAAATAAATTAGAGAATATTTCATTTTGATAATAAAAAGTGATAAATATATAATATATATAAATTAATTAATAATTAAATAAAGCATTATGTACTGTTAATTTTATTATATATTTTATTTCTATTCAATTTCATAATTTAATTGCTTATTTTTGTCTTTAATTTAAATAAATTCTTAAAATTATTTAAAACGTGTAGCCGAAGACGGACTGTGCAGCTAGTATCTATACATTCTTCTAGCTATGTGATTAAGACCAGAAAAATCTGAAATTTTTGTAATCGCTAATAATGTTTATTGGATTTTTTTCTTAAATATCTTTAATACCTTTGAAGCTTTTGTGTCCTGGCAAGGAAAGATATTTTCACTCGAGCATAAATACCAACTGTTCAAGTTGATTCATGGTATAAATGTCTCACTGTTGCTTTTGTTTGACTATATATATATTTGCTGAGCGTTTCTTATCTGCGGTTTGGTCGTCATTTGCTTCTTGGGATTCCCAGGCAGCTGTTCACACCCGGGGGTAAATTTACCCCATCTCTTAGCTGATTCACGTAGGCGCAGGTAATCGCAGGGCTAATCTGCCAACAGTTAAGCCGCCTGCTACTGTTTAAATCAGTTTTACTTCAATTTAATACTATTATCTCGCTTGCCTGAACAATTGTTGATAAACATTTCTACTCTCTTAGCCTAGGTGTAATTTCCTTATGAAAATTAAACTCAAACATTGCAAACGAACATTATTAATTCCACTCAGTAGGCCTACTCTCTCTCGTTATTATTTTTTTTTTTTTTAGAAAATATTTATTAATGTTTTAAACAAATCTTGTAAGATGTTAAAAGAACGAAGCGAATTGAGTGAGGGTATTTTTTTTTTTTGCCTATAATTCATAATTAAGTGATTAAGCATGTAATGAGTTTTGGTAATGCGGAAGCAAAAATATAACATCGTTCACCAATCAAACTAAAACATCTTTGAGTATCTATTTATTTAATATATTATTATTTTAACACTGGTGGTCCCAGGAGGGGCTTAGAGGGGCGCGGCCCTCCCCCCTTTAGTCAAGAAAAAATATTAATATTAAGATTTAATTAAATATTAATATTATGATATAATCTGAATTAGGAACGAAAAATCTGCCATTGCCTCTCCCCCTCGCCTACACCAAAGATTTCGGGACCCTCCTCCCCTTAAACTAATCCTGGGTGTAGCATTGACACTTAATATAAAAAAAAAAATAATACTTAGAAATCCTAGCCGCAAGTGGCTAGAAAGATACTCATTGATGAAAATTAACAAAAAGCAAATTATATTCATATTGCTTTATTTATTTACGGGTTTTTCAATACAGATTTTCTGTTTGCCGTGAGTTGAGACACAATTCTTACTTGTTAGTGTCTTCTGTGGTGGTGAACAATCGTCAAAATTCATGGCTTCTAAATTTATATAGTTCACTCTTGAAGGTATGTGTCTAAATTCGCGCCAAAAATAATATCTATTCTGAAAAAGGCGGGGAAAATCGGTCGAAACGAATTTTTAAATAAAACAATTTGTCAATACTTTGCTTTTATGATTCCTTATTTCCTTCATCATCGCAAATGAATAATTTAAGTTCTAAAGAGAAATAAATTATTTCTGGGTGAATAATTAAGATGTTTATATAATAAAAATAGATGCAAGACAAAATTTTCTTTAAGAAAGATTTTCATTCATTCAAATGCCAGAAACAAATAGAATGTTGAGTTTAAATGATTTGGATCAGAAATTTTAGATGAAGAAGAGAAGATGAGTGAAGAAGAAAAGAAAGAGAAAAGCGAGAAAATTACAAACACAATTTATACAACTCTCTGAAGTAACTTTCTTAAAATTGAATCAAACGTATTCAAAGTTTGACTTTGAAAATTTTCTAAAAAGTACTGATTAGAGTGAAAAGTTAAAGATTCTAATTAAATTTTCATGCTTTAAAGATTTTTATATTAATGAACTAAGGCGAGTAAGACCTTTGTAGATCAAATACCTTAATGTAATTTCATGTTTAAAACTCTTACGTTAATGTGCAGTTTTTTGGTAGAGGATTAAAATAATAATCTCAATCTTTATGTTCGTTAACGAACGAAATTTATTGTAACCTACGTGGGTTATAATAAAGATTGAGATTCTCAGGACCAAATTGCATAACAATCATTTCAAATGAATAAGATTTATTCTCAAAAATGAGAGGGAAATTTTCGATGCCTAGTTTTTTTCATGTATTATGAAATAATCGAGTTTCAATATAAATATTCACTGCTTATTTTTTTTCGCTCTCTGCGTACCTATTCATTACTCTTTTGAATACCTTCTTAACATCAACTAGCACTATAAATTTTATAAATTTCATTCTTATTCGATGACTGGTACAAAAATATAAGCGAATTAAAAAGCTACGTATATACCATCAAGAGAAAAGTTATTGGACAATATGGCGGCTCCCTGGCCTGGCATTTGAGCCTTATGGCAGGTAGCCGCCATATTGTCCAATATCTTTTCTCTGCATGGTACATGTACAGTAATTACAAAAATGGTTTTTTTGCATTTCTAATTTTTTTATTATCTGAAACCTGAAAAAAATTTGGGGGTTTTTCTGATACCAAAGGTAAAGGGTTCGCATCCCGTCCCAGTCGACAAAATTTATTTTTTTCATTTAAATATATTTGGACGGGGCCTAAATAAAAAAAAAATTGAGGTTTAGGTACTTCACGATCATAATACTTACTAATATTGAATAAAGTGCGGAAAAATAAAAATACAAATGAATAAAACCATTTTCATAGTCTTCCAGATTAGCTCTAGGACCGTGGTGTAGTGGCTAACGTGTTGGCCCTTTATACCAAGGGTCGCCGGTTCGTCCCAGGCAGTCCGATGATTTTATTTAAGCTAATTGGATACCAAATGACTTAAATAAATATTCCTGGACCCCCAATAGATATATTAATAAATAACGGTTATCTTAAAAAGTCTTACATGGCCTAAGTTGCCGAAAAGACTGTGTATGCGTGTGGGAGTGGGAAAAAAATGTAGGCCTATATGAGATATAATTATAAAAAAAATTATATTTTATACTTTACCTGAAAAAAATTTTTTATATAAATCTTTTTTTTTTCTATGATTCATACGCATTAAAGGCATTTCGATGTCTTGAACAAGATGTATATATCGGTGCATTGTATATATACAAATAGACGCCCCTCGACGGAAACAAATGTCCCTCTTGAAATAGTTTGGCTGGCTTTTGGGCGAGGAGGGAGGGCCTATAAATACCTCAGGTTGGACGAACTGAACCATCGGTGTTAGTTGGCACCCAGGCCTTTGTTCTTCGTCTTTGTTCACTTCTTAGCTCGATTGATTACCTCCATCCCCTTCTGCTCTGCTCATTTCTCCCCAGCTTTATAAATACAAAAAGGATAAATCTTTCGCTCGAATGCTACCCTATAAAAAATTAAAGACATTAAATAAAGGGATATATAAAAAAAAAGTAAATTTTATATATTCAACTTTGATGTCTAATAGATTATCAGCGTTACAAAAGACTACAAAATAAAATAAATTTATAGCCAATATTTTAAGGTGTGCGTCTCGGGGTGCTAATTTTGGGAGTTTCCAGCGGCCACAATTTTGAAGCTATCGACCTCAAATCTTTTTAAAATTAAAGCTATTTAAAATGTCTACAACGTATAGAAGCCCTTTTTTTGATTTTCGAAAAAATAAATTTTTTTTTAGATTAATCGCATTAAATAAAAGATATTTAAAAAAAAATGAAACTCTCAAATGAAATGGAATAAATCCCTTGTATTCCTATGGGAAAAACTAACGCCATCTCTTGCCGCCTAGGGTAACTCGGTAGTCACTGGTGTCCTAACGGATTTTCGAGTCGCGCACCTTAATACAATTATTTATTTTATTTTATTTATAGACTTTTTAAGGGATATGGGATTTAAATCCCTCCTACCTTTAAAATCTAAAAAAAAAAAATTCTTAATTTCGTACTTAACAAATTTTCCCTATTAAATAAATGAAACTGACATTCATTAGCTTGATACAATTTTTTAATTACAAAAATCAATAACAATTTAAAATATGATTATTGAAATCAATTTATCATCATTTTGATTAAAAAAAAAAAAAGATATTAAATTACCTTATAGTTAATTAATCTATTTTAATTTTAATAAATATTACCTGAATTTTTCCCTCCACTCCACTTTAATGAATAGAATTATGTATAAAAAAACTCGGAAGGTTTTTGTTCTCTTGTCTTAAAAAAAAAAATACATATAAATTTGAATAATAAAAATAACTTTATTATACAATTACATATTAAATATTCTTTATTCAGAGCGTTGGACGTATTATTATATTATTGTGAGTTCATAAGTTAAAAATAAACAAAAGGATTAAAATTAATATGATTTTTTTTATTATTGTTTTAAAAAAATATAGAACGAACATAATTTAGGACGTTTGATACACCAAACAATCTCAGCCGATTTATAAATAATTTTTGGCTCGAATTTGATTGTATTTCTTCATATAATAAAAAAATACTATTTTTTTAAATAGTTTAAATTTATAGCTTGACAAAAATCAAATGAAAAAAATAATTATAAAAAGAGTAATAGTGAATTATATCTTATAATAATGAATTATATCTTTATTATAAAATTATTTTTTTAAATTTGAAATTTACTCAAGCAAAACTCGCATTGGTCTATATAAGAATTAACTTCCATATCTTCAAGACAATAGCATTATCTAAATTGCACCATCGGGGGTTATTAATATTCTCAGTTAGTACCTCAAGAGATGTGTAGAATGAATAATAAATATAAGTAAATAATTCATATTACTCCATACAGTTCAGGCTCATTTAAAATTAGTAAAAATATTCAGGTTAGTTGTATGGCGAAACAAATATAAAAATATAAGTGGCTAGTTTTCTATGAAATATGACATTTTTGGATTTTTTCTTACGGTTATCGTCTAAAAAGTCTTAAATGGCCTAAGTTGCCGAAAAGACTGTGTGAATGTGTGTGTGAGTGTGAGTGTGAATGAGAAAAAAGTGTGAATGTTTAAAAAAAAAATGAAAAAAAAAAAATGATGGATTTAACCTTTAAAAAAAAGTTTACAGGGATTTCGAACTAGTCTGTTTTGGTCTTGCTGTAAGGTTCTCCTCAGAAAAAAAAATTAAAACTCTAGGTGTTTTTTTTTTTTTTTTTTTTTTTTTTTTCAGATTTCATTCATTTTTTTCATTCCTAGATTTTTTTCACACTCAATGAGCTCCAATAATCATAAGTAATTAAACAAAAATTTTTCTACTATATTTTATTTAATATTGTACTAATAAGATCCAAAATAGCTTTATTATTGATTATTTAGATGTTAAATACAATGGGCCAAGAAAAAAAGCAAACGTGTGGGGTCGTAAGACCCCCGGTAGAAACGAAGTTCTAGATAGAAGGAAATAAGAGAAAGAGAGGGGCCGTGGCCTTGCCAAGACTTCGGCTAATCTCGGCTTCCTCCGTCGTCGCTCGGGGGCTGGGAACGCATTTTTGTTATGTTACATTTTCTCCCAATTCACCCTGCGTAAGCCGTGTTAAAGAACTTCGTTCCAAAACACAAAAAAATAAGTTAGAATAAACAATTAAAACAACATACATTTTTTAAAGATTAAATTCATCTTCATCCTCCTACTAACTAACAAGTATGTTTCTCCCCAGACGATTAATCGAAAAATACATTTGTGAATTGGCTATTCCGGATGCCACCGTATATCTATTTGTTTTCTAGTGTATTAAAATATTTCCATAGAAATGACCTAATTTTTTTTTTTTTTTTAAGTTCAAAAGAATATTAATTACGAAATAGAATCGAATTTTATCAAATGTAAATACGAATTGGCTGATCATCATAGACTGTTGTCTCATCCCATGAGCCTTTCTTTCGTGACGTCATAGATAGTCCCGGGGGAAGCTATTCCTGTCTCGAGGGATTCGCTCATTTCCCCTTTTTGCTGAATGTCTCTCTTTGTCTATTGAGCCACGTGTTGGTCCAGTGACATTGCAATTCAACCAACAGCCTTGATCAATAACCTGATTTGGATTATTATTATTTTTTTTTTTTATTATTAAGTTTAATTGATTTATTTAATTTGAATTTGAATTCAATCAGGTAGAGTAAGTCCTCAATTCCATCGAGATCTTCTTGATTAAATTATATATTCCAATTTAAAAATATTTTTTTTCCGTATAGTAGTAAATGTAATTTATTTTTAAATTAGAGACAAAACAAGTACCTACATATTCAACTTTTTAATGGAAAAATGAATCAATTCTCCCTCTTCCCCTTCCGATATTATAAAATAAATAAAATTTAGCATCCAAATCACAAGAAAAATAAATATCTCATTTGGTATCACTCATGGAAAAGTTCATAAAAAAAAAATTTCAAAAATCAAAGAGAGAAGATTTTAAAATAATATAAACTTCAAAAGTCGTGCCAATTCCTTAATCTTTAAGTGGCTTAATTTCTTAATATTTATTTGATTTATTTCTTCTTCTTCTTCTTCTGTCCCTGCCCTTATTATTCCCGCGGTACGGGGTCGGCGGAATTTATTTAATTTAAACTTTACTTTTTACTTTCTCTTATTTTTATTAGAAAATTTGAAGTATTTGAGTAGTATCTTTTATTATAAAATTCTTATTTTATTAAGTATAATAAAATAAAATATTCAAATCATGGATGTCTTGTGGCTGGAGATATTTCTCTTCAGTCAGCTCAGAAGATGGTCTATTCTATGAACCGAAACGTTAGGCACATTACATTGACTGCAGTCAGGGCCGCAGACAGGGGGGGGGGGCAGGGGGGCTATATCCCCGGGGCCCGGGCCCTCTGAGGGGGCCCGGGCCCTTTGCGCTCCAACCTTAAAATTCTAATAAAAAATAATTTTCATGGTAAAAATTTCAATAAAAAAAATCATTTTTTTGATAATTTTTTTCTGAAAAGGCCCGGGCCCTTTAAGCTCAAATCTTAAAATTTCAATTAAAAAAAATAATTTTCTTGAAATTTTTTCTGAAGGGGCCCGGGCCCTAAAGCTCAAATCTTAAAATTTCAATAAAAAAAAATAATTTTCTTGAAATTTTTTATTTGATTTGAGCGTAAAAGGCCAGGGCCCCCCAGGAAAAAAATTTCCAAAAAATGATTTTTTTTTAATTGAAATTTTAAGATTTGATCTTAAAGGGCCCGGGCCCCTCAAGAAAATTATTTTTTTTTTTTGTCTTAAAATTTCAATTTAATTTCTTGAAAAAAATTTTTTCCTGAGGGGGCCCGGGCCCTTTAAGCTCAAAACAAGATTGATAATATTTTTCTCAGGATAGCAAAAAACGCATATTTCAGTGACTAATTTTCAAAAAATTTTCCATATCCCCCAGACCACCCAGGAATGGCCTCAATAAATTATGGTAACCCTATGTTTAGGAAATTTTGAAAAATTTTTAAATATCTTTTTTATTTAAATAAACATTGTAAGCTATGTAACTGTTTCAAAAATTGTGTAAAAAATTTGTTGCCATGAAGGCCACAATAGCCTTTTACAAATTTAAAAAAAAAAACTTTAAGGGTGGGTGGGGGGGGGGCCCGTATTATTATGTAGCCCCGGGGCCCGTCAATTCTGTCTGCGGCCCTGACTGCAGTCTTGTTTTTTATAAGATTTAATCTTTCGAACGTGGTTGGTTCTCGTTGAAACATTTTGTAAATTAAAATTAAACACTAGGTTATTTGTTTAATTAACACTTGATACGTATTCCTTGTCATCATCAAAAGTGATTACAAGATGATGGCAAGGAATTGTCGAAATACGTATCAAGTGTTAATTTTATAAAACATTTTAAACAAATAACCTAGCTATATTTCTTTTATTATACCCACTAGGCTGACGTTTCGGTCTTGGTCAAGACCATCCTCAGAGCTTGCAGGCTGCCAATATAGGCATACAATCAATAACTCAGTCAATTACCATTATTCACGGTGGATATATGGTTAGGCCCTAGAGCGGCAAATTTTAGGCTCAAATTGACGGCGCGGAGAAAGGGAGGGGGTGAGATATTATAATATTAGTAAGGAGAGGGAGGCAAATTAAATTTTGCCCCTCCTAACAAATCTCCTAGTAGGAGGTTCCGTGGCGTCATTTGGGGGGGGGGGGGCTCCCCCAAGGGCTCTTATTTTTATAAAATTTTATATTATTCTAAATAAAATATTTCAAAATATATCTATGAGTATAGAAACTGTACAAAATTTAACAATTAATTAAATTAAATATCTTTTGGCCAAATTTGAGTAGGTCTAAGAAAAAAAAATGTTTGCCCCCCCCCCCCATCCAAGAAAAAGTTGAAATGACGCCACTGAGGATGTCGCCAGAGGTTTCTAGAGAGTTAGATATCGTGACCATGGCTTTTCATTATAAGAGAATATTTTACAAAAAAACATTCATAAAATATTTTTAATTTCTGAAGAGAAAAAATATTAATAGGAGTTTTATTTTATTGAGTTCTTTTTAGTAATTCTGGCTCCGAACATTGGCCATCGAAGGAACTGTGAAATTAGTAAATTAATTTAATTTCCTATTCTGATTATGATTTAATTGCATAAGAAGCATATATTTTTGATGATGTTTCATTCACGTTTTTTGAAAAGGAGTCAGAATGATACAAAGGCCAGACGTCATTCATAAAGTAGCCTGTTATCTCTCTCCTACTGTCTGACCGATTATTAAGGGGGAATTCAGCAATATAATGAATTGAATTTTAACAAAATTTCATCAAAAATCATGAATATTATGAGGAATGCAAATATTTGTGCAAGAAAAGCAAACATGATAAAATGTTAATTTCGTTTTATATTTGTACACATATAAAAAAAATTAAATATATTAATATTCTTTAAATATTCAGTAAAAAAATGCTTATAAATTCAAGTCAATCATCTAAAAATTGGCAACTGACAGACGCGAGTAAATTCTTTGTTTTATTTCTTCGTAGAAACTACACGTTGAGTCATTTGAAGAAAATAAATTCATTCATAAAACTCTGAATTTAACTCTTATAGTATGAATAAACGAAATAATTATAATATGCCTAAACAGAGCCTTATTGGAAATTACTAGGAAAACTATTTGCTCAATAGCGTAAAAAATAGAAATAAAATTGGTAAAAAGTATATAATTAACTGTGACAGAGAACGCCTTTCCAAATTGTACTCTAATAAATTAAAAAAAATAATTAATTCAATTTATATTCTTATTTACTTTTTTATCAAAATGCAACCTTGAATGAAATTTAAAACATCACTTTCCTTTCTCCTCATTCAAATTATTTACAATGTTGTCTTGGTTGTGAAATAAATTTTAATGAAATTTATATTTATATTGTAGTTTGTGCGATCTTGTTAAATTATTGTTTTATTTTTATTATTTATCTTGACGTGGCATTATTTGTAATATTCTTTTTTTGTCTAGAATAATTTATTTCATAGATCAAAGTAGAATTTATTTTTTGGCTTCGAGCAAAAGAATAGGAATAAAATTAGCACGTGGCAGTAACGTCACAATATAAGTATTATGAGTTTAAAGTGGGTCTAATTTTAAAAGAACCTTACAAAGTAGCCAGAATTTTTGGGGGGGGGGGGTTTCCCCCCCCCCCCCCCTAATAAGGGAGGAGGTAAAACCCCCCCCCCCCCGGGGGGGGGCCCCCTTTTTTTTATTTTTCAAAAAAAAAAATTTTTTGGGAAAAAAAAAAAATGTAAATTAGTCCTGACATTGTGATTTAATAGGATTTTTGCTCAGGGGCCCACATCTTGTGGGTACGTGGATGGCGACCACGAGCTGCCCTAGCTGGGACTGGCAGTACTTCTGTTCTTTGCATGTCAGTCTCTACTCAACAGGCGTCAGACCGTGCGACGGGCCGGCCTGTTCTATTCCTTCACGGTCGCAAAAACCCCCATCTCCTCCGCCGACCCCGCACCTCGGGATTAAGGCGAAGATAGATGAAGATTGTGATTTATAGGATTTGAAATATTATTTTTTTCCTAATAACTAAAAATATATAGGTTTATATTTTATTTATCCAATCCTTGCTAATTAATTTAAGTTGAATCGAAGTCATTCATTCGATTGTGATTCGATTTGTCGTGCTATAGGTGTTATATTATGAATATGTAAACTTCGAAATGAGAATTCGTTCTTTTTGTCATTTATATAAATTAGACAATTTAATTATTTTGCTACGGACCACCCATCCGAAGTCCAGCAATGCAAGCACTTGCTTATTTAACAGAGAATCTTGTTCGCTATTCCTCTAGAACAGAAAAAATAAAAATTTCCTCCACATTTATATACATTTTAAATAATAGAAATTTTGTATTTTTAAAATTCATGAATCGCCATAAACTAGAATAAAAATAAAATATATTTTTGTTATTGTCCAACAATATTAGTTGGCGCACAATTGGTCGTTTGCGTCCAAACAAAGTAATAACTCAGACGACAAGCTAATTCGCAAACGAGCAGAGATGGTTTCTCTATGTTATGAGCAATTAAATTAAGGTTCTGCAAATATCCTCCATTGGGAAGGAAACAAAAGAAGTGGGAGGCCCGATTGACCTGACACTGCCAATTAGGCTTTAATTGAATGCGAAAGGCTAATTAAGCAAATTAGGATTGAAGTAACTTATTGTAATCTAAGACAATGGATTAGAAAATGTCGGCTGTTTTAGAGGGTTTATTAACCGCTATTTTGCATAGACAAGATCTACTTGGAAATAATTTATTTTCTTTAAAAAATTAACCAAGTTTGTTGAAGGATGCCCATTTTTCGGGACAGGAGAGACTTTTTTCCGTTCTAACTGTTATATCCTTGCGGTTTAATTTATTTCTGAGCACTGGTTTGATTTTTATATATTTTTATGCTTACACTTTTTTACTTTCTCTTATCTATGTATATATGTATATATATATATATATATATATATATATATACAAAGTATTGGATTCATGTCAAAAATTCGATGTCGAAATTTTGATTGAAATACACGTTTTGAAGTCCTTTCGTGACATGGTCTGTCTGTCTGTGTGTCTGTGAACAAAATTTCCCAAGAACGAAAAGAGCTAGGAGGTTGAAATTTTATATTGAAGTTAGGTACCCCTCTGGGACGTGACACCAAGCTTTTGAACAAAATCGACTAAAGAGTACTACTTTTGATGTACTTTTTCAGTTTTTTCGATTTTCTTAAAATTCGCTCCAACAATTTTGATGATTAAAATTCATAAATCAATTATTTTTTTCGTCCCTATGATTCTCAGCAAAGGATAGATCTATATACACTTTTTGCAGCTCTACCAGAAAATATTAGAAAAGTTCTTGGTATAAAAAAATTCTTCATCAATCTATTTTTTTTTTTTTTGTCTTTTCGGTATCTTAGGATATACGTATAGACTTTAAAGATACTCATTATTAAATACAATATATTGGGGTCCAGGCACATTTGGTATCCAAATGATTTAAATAAACTACTTGGCCCCGTGGCTTTAAGACGATCAATAGTGCTTTGTCAACACCTCTAACCTCTCGACCATACAGGCCTTTTATTACATTTTCTTTTCTTATTAAAGACAGGCGTGGATAGACTATTGGTGGATAGCCTGTTTATTAAGCGATTGCATTTCCCCCTCAAATTGATATTTTTTTGAAAAAGTAAGAATACCGTATCCTTAAATTGATTTACGAGTTTAAAACTCGCTGAAATCTATCCCTCGTATTGACATGATTTACGGCCGTACACACGTGTATATCCAAAAATGTTAAAAATCCAATGTAAAAAGATTTTAATGACTACCCAAAAAACTAATTAGAGGTAGACTCTTTGAAGCATTTAGTCTCTTCCTAGAAATTTTATAAAAATATTTACGCAATATATAATCCTTTATAATTTATATCAATCCAAAAATTGACAGTAAACGTTCTACTGCATTTTTTAAATCGTTTTAATTAATAGCAGTTATATATTTTCAAAATTCTTTGATTGATTGTGTAATTTAAAAAAATAACAAATGCTTTTTATTTTCTCTTACCTATCTACTATATATAGAGAGAAAGTATTGGAATTGGAGTCGAGATTTTGATGGATATACACGTTTTGAGGTCCCTTGAATCCAAAAAATTGGTTTCCGCAACATGATCTGTCTGTGTGTATGTGAACAAAATATTTCAAGAACGAAAAGAGCTAGGAGGTTGAAATTTGATATTTAAGTTAGACACCCCCATGAGACGTGACACGAAGCTTTTGAACAAAATCGACCAAAGACTACTAGTACTTTATTGATGCACTTTTTCAGTTTTTTTCGATTTTCTCTAAATTTGCTCCAACGATTTTGTTTAAAATTCATAAATCAATTATTTTTTAGAAATTTTTTATTTATTAGTTGAACCATAATAAAATTCTATAAGAGTCACATCAGTCAGCTTGGCCTCCGTTAGCTATTTACAAGCTAATGGATGTGGTGCTCGCCGATCCCTAATAGTGTGCAAAATTAATTTTTCAAGTTAGACTATTTATAGAAAGTTTGGAATCAAAAGTGTTAACATTACCACCATAAATGATTATTTTTTTTGACGTGACAACGTCTTACAAATCATGTGTCTATAGTGGCATGTTAGAGGGGCTTGCACGAAAAAGTTTATTGGCTTGAATAACTCCTCTGTCTTAAGAGGTATAATTATGAGAAATATACGGTTAGAAAGAATGAGTTTTCAGCTAAAGATTGCACCATTTATTTTTTCCTATCATTTTATTTTACCGCGCTGCGGTAAATTCTAATTTGAAAGTTTAAACCCCTGTATATTCCGAACGACTATTCAGATCAGACCAAATGAGATGTCATTTGGTGCAGAAAGAAAACCTATAATAGAATAAATAAAAAAATCCCGAGTAATTAACTCCAAAATTGGTTTTTTCTCGAAAAACCTCATTTTTAGGCAAAAAAATATCGAAAAATAGCCCTACTTGTGCAACGCATAGCTACTTGACCATAAAAGCTACATTAAATCTAAATATAGTTTTAGAAAGAATGGTCCAATGCCCAGAGGTTATTTTTCATTTTTTTGATATGACGTCATTTTACCGCATGAGAGCACTCGGCGGGATTTCGTTTTCGAAATTTTAAACCCCTGTAGATTCCGAACGGCTAATCAGATCAGACTAAATGAGATGTCATTTGGTGCAGAAAGATAACCTCTAATAGAATAAATAAAAATATCCCGAGTAATTAACTCCAAAATTGGTTTTTTCTCGAAAAACCTCATTTTTTAGGCAAAAAAATATCGAAAAATAGCCCTATTTGTGCAACGCATAGCTACTTGACCATAAAAGCTAGATTAAATCTAAATATAGTTTTAGAAAGAGTGGTTCAATACCCCCAGGGCTTTTTTTCTTTTTTTGATATGAGGTCATTTTTCCGCATGAGAGCGCTCGGCGGGATTTCGTTTTTCGAAATTTTAAACCCCGTAGATTCCGAACGGCTAATCAGATCAGACTAAATGAGATGTCATTTGGTGCAGAAAGATAACCTCTAATAGAATAAATAAAAAAATCCCGAGTAATTAACTCCAAAATTGGTTTTTTTCTCGAAAAACCTCATTTTTTAGGCAAAAAAATATCGAAAAATAGCACTACTTGTGCAACGCATAGCTATTGACCATAAAAGCTACATTAAATCTAAATATAGTTTTAGAAAGAGTGGTTCAATACCCCCAGGGCATTTTTTCTTTTTTAAAGTGAAACTTTATTTATATCGACACAAATTTTTTCGTTTCTCTATCAGCATGTCGCGTTACAAGCCGTGACGTCAAAGGCCGTGACGCTACAAGTTATGACGTCACAAGCCATGACGACAAAAATTAGAAAGTTGAAATTTAATATATATGACGAATTATAAAAAAATAATTGTGAGATTTAATTTTTCAATTTTTAAATTGATAAAATATAATTTTTAAAATAATTTAAAATGATTCAAATACTAAATAATGCCCACGGGGCTTGGAGTAGTTGGTAGCGCGTTTACCTTCTATACCGAACGTCGCGGGTTCGGACCCCAGGCAGTCCGAAGATTTTATTTAAGGCATTTGGATACCAAATGGCTTAAATAAGAATGCCTGGACCCAAATATGTATAATAATCAATAACGGATATCGTTTAAAGTCTTAAATGGCCTAAGTTGCCGAAAAGACTGTGTGAATGAGTGTATGAATGTGAGTGTGAATGAGAAAAAAGTGTGAATGTTTAAAAAAAAAAAAAAAAAAAATACTAAATAAATATTTTTCTCAGTTTTTTACGCCAATTGATTTCCTATTATCATTCCCATTTTCTAATTATTAAATTAAGATTAAAAACGCGATTTCAATACCCTTAATTGAATAATTTTCTGAACATTTTCAGTTAAAAGCCTACAATCCGAAAAAAGTTTCACTTGCATCGTGGTTTCATAAAACCACACAATGTTTTTTTGATATGAGGTCATTTTCCGCATGAGAGCGCTCGGCGGGATTTCGTTTTTCGAAATTTTAAACCCCGTAGATTCCGAACGGCTAATCAGATCAGACTAAATGAGATGTCATTTAGTGCAGAAAGATAACCTCTAATAGAATAAATAAAAAAAATCCAGAGTACTTAACTCCAAAATTAATTTTTTTTCGAAAAACCTCATTTTTTAAGCATAAGTCGCCCTTAATGGATAAAAGTTTGGCCCCACCTGTCATATATTGTTTCAATGAAAATGTTTGAACATGTTTATTTATGAAAACAAACTACTAGTAAAAAAATATAAAAACAATACTTTCTCTCTTTATATTTAAATATAGGTAAGGAAAAAAAAATTTTTTGAAATCAAGCAAAAGACGTTGTCACGTTAAAAAGCCACCGGCTGTGTAGAAGACACAGCTAACACCTATTTTTTATTTATTTAAAATTATTCCAGCCCAATTGAATGAAAAAATATTAAACTGCCCTTAACTTATAATAGATATTTTTTTAATTTAGCAAATTATTGTCATAATAAGTTTAAATATAAAACATGACAATTTAATGTTTTCTTTTAATTACTGTCTTAAATTAAACTTGGTAATTATTTTATAACAAATCTTCTTTAATAAACATTATGAAGATGAATTTTAACGCCAAGAAATAGTCTTTAAATGTTTTCTTAAATTACGTTAGAAAATAAAAGGGAAAAATTTTATTTTCTCTTCAAATAAACTTTCCTTTTTTTTTTAATTTAATTTAATCAATAAATTTTACGATTAAAAAGTTATGTCAAACCGTGTTGTCGAATTTTTCCCATTAAATTTTCTTCTACCTCTATGACGTTCAAGAAAAAGGAAAAAAAAAAATATTTCTTAAATTTATTTGACAAGTTCTTTACAACTTGGTATTAATTTTAATTTATGACTTTTATCCGTATTTAGTTCTTATTTATCTAGCATTGTTTTCTATTTAGGTATATAAATTATTTTCCTGCTCTATTTGTTATTGAAGAATTAATTACTGACGGCATTGATTACTTTTTTTTTTGTTATATTTCCATTGATCTTCTTATTAATGTTTCATAAATGAAAAGCCCTATGATTTATTCATCCAGAGTGTTATTTTAATTAACCGCTGTTAAGGTTTGGATAATTTTTATAACCCCTAAAATAATGTCAACGAATAAGCAGGCAAGAGTTGTAATATATTCTCGCTTAAAGGATCGTTTTTTTTTTTTTTTGTTTTTTTTTTTTTTACTCTCGGAAAGTTAGTTCGCATCACAAGGCTGGGGATTAAAACGACTTGAAACTTTCAATCCTTACTTTATATATAGATATATATATATATGAAAACTCTCTGGACTCTAGAAGTTTTTTCTCAAACAAATGATATATTATAGGAAAATAAATCTATATTTTCGTACAAAAAAAGGGAAAAAAGATTTTATAAATGGAACTTTATTTGTTTAGATTTAAACAGGGATTATTATAAAATTAATTGGGGTTGATTTTGATAAATTAATTGAGACTAAAGTTTTTTTTTTTTTTTAATACTTTCTCTTACCCTATATATGAAATATAATATAGATTATTTTTAAGATAAATTCTAAATTCAATACTTTTATTTCAATCTATAGCCTAATCGAATTTCTCCCCAAAACTGAAGTAGTTTGATGAAATAAGTTTTCATTTAAATCTTGGTGTCCATTTAGCCAGTACCAAAGTGTGTCAGTGTCTAATTATGTTTAACATAACTTACATTAATAAACATAAAAAAATATCTATATTTAAAAAAAAATCCCAAAATCAAATTACTTATATCCTAAAATTATTAATATTAAAAAATATATAGTCTTGAATACTTTATTTGGACGATGTTATGCACGAAGGAACCAAGGAACGTTTACTACTGGTCTCGTGGCTTGCGTGAATTTTTACTTTCTCTTACCTATATGTATATGTTAATATACATATATATATATATAGAGAGAGAAAGTATTGGATTCATGTCAAAAATTCGATGTCGAGATTTTGATGGATATACACGTTTTGAGGTCCCCTGAATCCAAAAAAGTGGTTTTCGTGACATGATCTGTGTGTGTGTGTGTGTGTCTGTGTTCAATTTTAAGCATGAAGGAATTGAGCTATGAGGCTGAAATTTTATATTTAAGTTAAACACCCTCCGGGACCGGAAAAATAAGCTTTTAATCAAAATCGGCCAAAGATTACTAGTACTTTACTGATGTACTTTTTCAGTTTTTTCGATTTTCTCAAAATTTGCTCCAACGATTTTTTTTTTAATTCAAAAATCAATTAATTTTTAGATTCTCTTAAAAATGTATATTCTCATTTTGCAATTGAAATCTTCTGAAGACCACTTTACTCTTGTATTTCATAGGGAAGATAAGAGAAATGGTTGCCATGGTAACAAAATATAAATATTTTCCCATACTTATAAATTTTACATCTTGAAAATCGAATGTACCGTACTGTCGGGAACTAAATATATGTCGACACAAAAAATCTGGTGTGACAAGCACAGAACACATCTTTCGATTACCGAAGGTAAGAGAAAGTTGTGTGCTGTGCGCCAGTCACACCAGATTTTTATTTTAAAGATTTGATTAATATATTTTTCCTAAAGGGTATTAGAACCTGCTTTCCTATGAGAGATTTGTTAACCATTGATAAGGGGAATTCCCTACCCCTAATTTGATTTAATGATAGCTTAAAACCACCCCTGCAAATTCCTCTACTCATTAAAAAAAAACTCCATGAAAATCGGCCCAGTAGTTTCCAAGTATATGCGTTAAGACAGACAGACAGACATATAGAAAGACTTCGGCTTTTATATAATAGTATAGATGGTAAGTATAGATTTTATTATTATAATACTGAAACAACCAATGAACTTGAAACTATTAATTGAAATTATTGAAAAGTCAAATTTATAAGAGTTATTTATATGATGGGGCCATAAATTAGAAGAAAATATAACTAATCCAAATTTAATGGGAGTGGAAAATACCATGGCGCCCTCTTTTAGAGAGAAAATATACTAATTCAAATTTATAGATATGTAAAAAATACCATGGCGCACTCTTTTAGAGAAAAAATATACCAATTCAAATTTATCGATATATAAAAAATACCATGGCGCCCTCTTTTAGAGAGAAAATGTACTAATTCAAATTTATCGGCATGTAAAAAATACCATGGCGCCATCTTTTATTAAAAAAATATACTAAAGATTATTAGAAATAGGTTCGTTTATATTCGGAGTATTTCGGAAATATTCGGGATATGTGGCGACCGCAATTTCTATTTATAAGGAAGGATATATTCTGGGATTAATTAGTATCTCACCGGCAGCCGGTGAGTGATTATAAGGGGGGTATGTCTCTTTTGTATATATTTTTAATTATCATAAAGAAAAAAAAATTCTTAGCTCTTAAGAGTGAATAGGAATTCTTAAATAATAATGAATACAGGATATTATTTATCATTTTCAATGAATAATTGAATCTTAATGGGGAGATGGGGGGGGGGGCTTGGTTGTTATGGGAGTATGAATTCTATGATGAGATGTTGCTTCGTCGACGGTCAGCATACCACCCACCCGCCCTATATAGATACTTTTCTCTTATAGTGATTTAATTACCCGAAGCAATCGTCGCCGCATACCGAAAATACCCGAAGTCTTCCGAAGGTTTAATTCTCCTCATAGTCTTCGGGTATTTTCGGTATGCGGCGACGATTGCTTCGGGTAATTAAATCACTATAAGAGAAAAGTATCTATATAGGGCGGGTGGGTGGTATGCTGACCGTCGACGAAGCAACATCTCATCATAGAATTCATACTCCCATAACAACTAAGCCCCCCCCCCCCCATCTCCCCATTAAGATTCAATTATTCATTGAAAATGATAAATAATATCCTGTATTCATTATTATTTAAGAATTCCTATTCACTCTTAAGAGCTAAGAATTTTTTTTTTCTTTATGATAATTAAAAATATATACAAAAGAGACATACCCCCTTATAATCACTCACCGGCTGCCGGTGAGATACTAATTAATCCCAGAATATATCCTTCCTTATAAATAGAAATTGCGGTCGCCACATATCCCGAATATTTCCGAAATACTCCGAATATAAACGAACCTATTTCTAATAATCTTTAGTATATTTTTTTAATAAAAGATGGCGCCATGGTATTTTTTACATGCCGATAAATTTGAATTAGTACATTTTCTCTCTAAAAGAGGGCGCCATGGTATTTTTTATATATCGATAAATTTGAATTAGTATATTTTTTCTCTAAAAGAGTGCGCCATGGTATTTTTTACATACCTATAAATTTGAATTAGTATATTTTCTCTCTAAAAGAGGGCGCCATGATATTTTCCACTCCCATCAAATTTGGATTAGTTATATTTTCTTCTAATTTATGGCCCCATCATATAAATAACTCTTATAAATTTGACTTTTCAATAATTTCAATTAATAGTTTCAAGTTCATTAGTTGTTTCACTATTATAATAATAAAATCTATATTTACCATCTATACTATTATATAAGAGCCTCAGTCTTTCTATATGTCTGTCTGTCTGTCTGTCTGTAACGCATATACTTCGAAACTACTGGGCCGATTTTCATGGAGTTTTTTTTAATGGGTAGAGGAATTTGCGGGGGTGGTTTTAAACTTAAATCAAATTAGGGGTAGGGAATTCCCCTTATCAATGGTTAACAAATGTCTCATAAGAAAGCAGGTTCTAATACCCTTTAGAAAAAATATATTAATCAAATCTATAAAATAAAAATAAAAACTCTTCCTCCCCCTAAAATTCGACATTTCAAAAGGTTTTTTTCCTCACTACGCCCCCTCCCTCCCCTAAAAATATTATTTTTTTTTTTATTTTTCACTCGATTTTAATAATATTTAAAATGTCGCTTCTTTAGGGTGTAAATAATTGAAAAATGGTATTCCAGACCTCAAAAAGTTGTATCTAGCGTACCAGAGGGGGGGATGTCCCCCCTTAAAATTTATCTTTCACTCGATTTTAATAAAATTTAATCTGACGACTGTCTAGGGTGAAATTAATAGAAAAATGGTATTCTAGACCCCAAAAAGTTCTAGTTAGCGTACCAGAGGGGGGACGTCCCCCCTTAAAATTTATCTTTCACTCGATTTTAATAAAATTTAAAATGACGCTTCTTTAGGGTGTAAATAATTGAAAAACGGTATTTCAGTCCTAAGAAAGTTCTATCTAGCGTACCAGAGGGGGGACGTCCCCCCTTAAAATTTATCTTTCACTCGATTTTAATAAAATTTAAAATGACGCTTCTTTAGGGTGTAAATAATTGAAAAACGGTATTTCAGTCCTAAGAAAGTTCTATCTAACGTACCAGAGGGGTGACGTCCCCTTTAAATTTTTTCTTTCACTCGATTTTAATAAAATTTAAACTGACGACTGTCTAGGGTGAAATTAATCGAAAAATGGTATTCTAGACCTCAAAAAGTTCTATTTAGCGTACCAGAGGGGTGACGTCCCCTTTAAAATTTTTCTTTCCCTCGATTTTAATAAATTTTAAAATGACGACTATCTAGGGTGAAATTAATTGAAAAATGGTATTCCAGACCTCAAAATGTTCTATTTAGCGTACCAGAGGGGGACGTTCTCCCTTTAAATTTATCTTTCACTCGATTTTAATAAAATTTAAAATGGCCTTTCTCTAGAAAGCAAATTATTGAAAAATGGTATTACAGATCTCTGAGAGTTCTATCGGGCGTACCAGGGGGGGACGTCTCCCCTAAAATTTATCTTTCACTTGATTTAAATAAAATTTAAAATGACGTTTATCTAGGGTGAATATAATTCAAAAATGGTATTTCAGACCTCAGAAAGTTCTATTTATGACTGTTTAAAGGGTCAGTAATATGCGTGCTCTCTTCTTTTTTCAACTGCTGCGTAACTCCTCCCACTGTTCCATGCCATATACCTGGAAAGCTGACTCACAGGGCAACTACCTATCATCTCTCTAATTTCCTAGCCAACTTGTTGATTTTGTGTTCCCATATTCAAGAAATTTGATTATAATTAATTTTCCAAAATATTTAAGAGATTCAAATTATTACTACGTTACTCCCTGACTCGTGTACTTAATTTCACATGGATTCAGTGAAAATTGTGGATTTCTATAATCCCGACATACATACATACATACATACGTCTTTTTCTTTTTTTTTTTACTTTCTCTTACCTATATGTATATGTTAATCTTCTTTATATATAAAATTCTTCTGTACGTGTGTATGTGACTGAACTCCTCCTAAACGACTGAACCAATTATGATGAAATTTTCTGTGTATGTTTGTGAGAGTCCCGGACAGGTTTTGTTTCACAAATAACAATAAGTTAATGAGTAATTAAAAGTTAAAATAAGAAAAAAATAAAAATAGGAGAAAGGGTTGCCATTAAAACAAAATATAAATATTTACCCATGTTTACGATTTTTTTTATTTATTTACATTTTGAATTCTAAAATATCGGCGTAAAAAGTTGTGTGCTGTGCGCCAGTCACACCAGATTTTTTGATAATTGTTTTTTTTTTTTTTATTTCTTTCGATGGAAATGCATGAACATGTTGATTGTTAATGGGCATGCATTTCTATTTATTTATTTATTTTTTTCTTTTTTCCTTTTGTTTTGTTTTGTTGTATTTGTTATTGTATTTAAATTTGTATTGTGTTTGTTGGCCCTAGCCACCGAGGACTGGTGCTTCTAAGCGGGTCGTAATAAATTTATTTATTTATTTTATTTTATAAATCTGAGTTAGAGGACATTTAATTTGCAGAATTGTAGGTTAAACATAATCAATGGCAATTACTTTTTTTCTTGTTTTATTCAAAAAAAGTGCACAGAGTAATAATGTTGTGATTTAAATAAAGAGGTAGATCTTCTTTTTCCCTACAAGATGGCGGTCTTATCTCAATTTCGATCATAATGGCGCTTGGTTCCTTTATTTCCATTTATTCCCCAAAAAATAAAGTGTTTACCAACCAAAAAATTTCATTAACAACAACCGTTATTTTTATTTAAATAATTCGACATACAAAATACAGGGCGATATTCCCTTTATCCCGTTATTTATGGTCGAGTTCATATTAATTATTTATTTGTACTAAATTGAAATAAATAGAATATTATATCCTCTATATGAATTTATTAGAAAATACACATTTGTTATTGTTAATGTTCGATTAAACAGAAGTTAGAGTCAGAACCGAATCGAAATGTTATGGGATGCGGGTTAACACAGAAATTATTTCGGCCATTATTCGTAGGTATTCTTTTCAAATTTAATGAATAATTTCTTTCACAAAAAATTATTTATTATTTAATCTTAAGCCCAAATTCTCTTAATCTATCTTTAATTCCTTGATAACTTTATTGCTTTTTTCATCCTGAAAAAGACAGTTAAATATGTATTAATATATATTTCTAAAAGTATTCCTTGCTTCATTACTTCAAACCTTACAAATTTCATCTCATGAAAAGGATACTTCATTATCTTTCCAATTTGTTTTTTTTTTTTTTCACCATTTCTCAAAATCCCTTCAATCTACCCTAGCAATCCCTAGAAAATCCATCGGATTAATATTTTCCCTCTATATAATAAAAAAATATGATTTTTGGATAACTTTAGTTCACAGAGATAAAATGGCTATAAATAAAAACGCAGAGAAGAGACAGAACATAATTATTAAATCACCCTTAATCAGAGATTATAGTCCTTTTCAGCTAGAGCAGATCCAGAATTTAAGATTTTTTTTTTAATTTTATACTATTCATTTATTTATTTTTCATTACTCATTAATTATATTTAACCCAATGGAATATAGGTCTAATTACCGATAAAAAAAATTTTATTTTTACACCTACACTTTTGTTATCATTTGTTTATGTGTTGTCGCTCGCAACTAGCAACGTTAATAAGACAAAGTCAAGGCAAGCAACGAAATAAAAATAACCTCTTAACTCCTTGTTGACGTTTCGAGCACGTATCGTGTGCTATAATAAAAATGTTTTTTTTTCTTATCTGGTGGCCAAAATAGAATTAATCGAATTGTCACTAGACTAGAATACAGCCCAAGATTGGGTTCATTCTTAAAGAAAATTTCTCAGTTAACACATTTTGAACTTTTTCAATTTCGTATATTTTTTTTGGTGAAAAATAGAATTGAAAATATACCATTATCACTAGATATCTTTAAACCAAATCATCACCAATTTGTTTGTCTGGATCTCTATATCGTAATAATTTAAGAAGTGAGATGCTAATAAGACTTAAAAGTTTTTCGATAATTTTTTGTGGATTTTTTTCAAACTTCTAAATAGGCTAGTATAAATTTATTTTTAATTTACAAGTAAAGTAATTGAATAACTTTAAAATTAAATACTTGCATTTTGTTTCTAAATTATCTCATATTTTTTTAATTACTTCATTTGGAAAATATTAAAATTAAATGCACAAATTGTCCTGTTTATAGATTTTAATTAGCTCTCGCCCTTCCAATTAGGACATATCCCAAATGAAGTCGTCTGCTTTAAAAAAAAAAAAAAAAAAACTTTATATTCCAATAATTATTTTCTCTCTTTCACCTATATTTTGAATATTAATGAACTAGATTTTTAAAAATAAATTAACTTATAGAAAAAGGATCAAATAAAACCGATAATATTAATCTAAATGGATTTTATTTTATTTTATTTTATTTTTTAAATTAAAAGTTAGAAATTGATAGGATGTCATTAGATTTTAATATTTGACAGAAATGTGCGGGGGGGGGGGGGTAAAATTATGAATTTGAAATGGAAATCAAATTGACCATATTATTTCCTGACGAGTAATAATGTAATATTAATATAATAATTAAATAAATTTTTTTTTTTAATCAAAAATATCTTTCGAGTATATATCTGTCTGTTTATTTCCACTTTTATGCATTCAGATAAAATTATTTATTTTTTAAACGGAATCACTTATTTCAAAAATATAATAATTATTAATAGATAATAAAATATTATATTAATATTAAGTTCAATTTCAAAAAATACTAACTGTTTTTTTTTTTTTTTTTCTAGGTAAGAAAACTTTGCTCATGTGAACAATTTTCTGTTTGGTGAGTCTGAAGACAATTTTACAGAAATTGGTTAACGTTTAGCAAATTAACGGAAATCAATTATATAAAGACAATTCTTTAATATTTTTCCCATTTTCCCATTATTTATAATTCGAAATTTATGTTCAAATAAAAAAAAAATCGGGGTTGAAAAATTGAAAAAAAATATTTTTTAAATTTATTTTAGCTAAATCAAAGCCAAATAAATAGAAAACATTTAAAAAATAGCGTTGATTATTATTTTGATTACAGGGGATAAAGGGGATGAAGGGTTGATTATTTAAGAAAGGCCTTGGAATATTCCAAATCACTTGTTGACATTATTTTCCAGTTCTAAATATAGTTAGATTAGAGCAAAAGGTATTTTTTTACTTTTAATAAAAAGGGAATTGTTATTTTCATCTATTTATTCCTATACAAAGAAAGAAGAGACAAGTCTCTCGTTCAGTCGAGTGCGTGGCCGAAATGCAGGCGCCGAATTGCTCTTTTTTTTTAATTGTGTTTCAAGTGAATCAAAGTGAATAATTAATATAGTGTAACCCACCCTGACCTCACCGTCAACCAGCACACCCTCTTGAGAGTCTTATTAAAGGTAATTATTATGCATTTTATCTTTGAAAAAAAAAAAAAAAAAATGATAGAAACAAATAATTTGAATGTGAAAAACGATTCTTTTGAATTTGAAATTAAATATTTCGTATTTCACTAAGGGTAGAGGGAGAATATAAGCTGTTGAAAGGGGGAGGTTGAAAAAAAAATTAGTTTTTTATTTATTTATTTTTTTTTTAACACCTTTTACTTTATACGATACCCGTTATTAATTAATAATATAGGGGTGGAAATAAAAAAAAGGGGTGTCAAGAAAAGATAAGGTCTCTGGACCCTGTACATATTGGGGGTCCAGACATTTCTATTTAAGCCATTTGGTATCCATTTCGGACTGCCAGGGATTCGAACCCTCGACGTTCGGTATAGAAGGTAGGCCGCTACCAACTACACTAAGCCTGAGGACATTGTTTTTATTTTATTTATTGGACGTTTAATGGGGTTAATCAAATTTCCTTAATATACTTTTACACAGGGGTGGATTAAGGGTTGAAAATTAAAATAAAATAATTTCAAAATAAAATAAAAATAAAAATAATTATTTATAAATGTATTCAAATTATTTTGAGAGTAATTTCGCGGTGAAGGCTCTAATTTCTTTTAAGGGGGGGGGGGGAAGAGGTATGACGACATTAATTATTATTATTAATTATTAATGCCCCATCCCCTTAATACTTTTACTAAAAAATAAGTGCATTCCGTTTGAGTTAAAATTTATATTCAATATTTAGCAAATAGGATAGTGGGGTAGAAACATTTTAATCTCATTCTAAAATTTCTTATTACTGGGGCGGAATTAATTTTTGAATATTTCGAAACTCTCATAAACACATAATAATAACACAGGGTAACTTAGGAACCCATCGAATCCCTTGCAGAATTTTGTAGGGATTTTTTTCATTAGTTTGAAAAGTAAGATATGAGTTACCGCAACTTTTTGTATATAGAACTAATCTCAATTCGGATTTGAATTTTTACTTTCTCTTGCCTATATGTATAAGTTAATATACATATATTGAAAGTATTGAATTCATGTCAAAAATTCGATGTCGAGATTTTGATGGATATACACGTTTTGAGGTCCCCTGAATAAAAAAAAACGACACATGTACTGTCTGTATGTCTCTTTGGGTTCAATTTAAAGCATGAAGGAATTGACCTAGGATGTTGAAATTTAATATTTCAGTTAGGCACCCCCCTAGGGCGTGAAAATAAGATTTGAGAAAAATATTTTTCTTCAGGAATGAAAGTTAGAAGAAAACGCAACCAAAATTTTTTCTTTAAAAATATTTTTTAACAGCTTACGTTTCGGAGCTGTTAGTGGTCAACTGAGGATGGCTTTGACCAAGGCCGAAACGTCAGCTGTTAAAATATATTTCTAAAGAAAAAATTCTGTTTGCGTTTTCTTCTAACTTTCATTCCTGATACAAATTCCACCAGCCATAAAATACCCTTATACCAGCGTTGTCCAAACTGTGAGGGGCGCCTCCCTAGGGAGGCGCGGACTATTCTAAGGGGAGGCGCGAATATTGCCCACCACGACCAATTTTCCAAAATATTGCTGGTTTTAATATAAATAAGAATAAATAAAAAAAATTTTTTATATAAATTTATATTTTTAAAATTTTTGTTTTTGTATTATTGAATAAAATTGGGGGGGGGGGGGGGAGGCGTCATAAGATTAAATATTTTTAAGGGAGGCGTGGTAACATAAAGTTTGGAAACCATTGCTCTAGAAAAAATTCATTGCGTTTGGATGCGATTATACTTTTTAGTTTAAGAATATGGCCTGAAAAAGTTTTTGACAGCTTAATTTTCGAAAGGAAACAAAATGAATGTCAAGATAAAGAAATACTAAAGAAAAATTCAAGTATATAGTCTCTTGATGAGACATGAATTGAGACTATGGAAGGGATCGGAAAAGGGAGTTAAAAGAGCAAAAGACCAACTTTTAGAGATATCAAAAAGAAAAAATTTTCTCGTAAAAATCAACCGACGCTAAGGGAGAAGTGATATCTTTAGAAAGTCGAAATTGCGTTAAAAATGGCCAGTAAGAGAATAAGTCTTCCACTGGATTAAAATTTTATATGGTGCGGAATTAAAGCAATATAAACTTGTATACATCCTTGATAAAGATAAATTGTAAGAATTAAAAGAGCGAACTACACCACATCACATTGTTTCTTATTCAGTTCACGTAAATAAAATTTTTAAAAATCTGGAGTGACTTGCCGCACAGCACACAACATTCTCGTTACCTCGGTAATTGGAAGTTGTGTTCTGCTCTTGTCCCATCAGATTTTTTGTGCCGAAAAATATTTAATAGTTTCCGACAGTGGCTAGGTCCTACATTAGACAGAATTTTTTTTTTTTTATTAAAAAACATTCACACTTTTTCTCATTCACACACATTCACCCAGTCTTTTCGGCAACTTAGGCCATTTAAGACTTTAAACGATACTCTTATGTTTAAATATATCTATTGGGAGTCCATTTGGTATCCAAATGACTTAAATAAAATCATCGGACGTCCTGGGGTCCGAACCCGCGACTTTTGGTATACGAAGTTAGCACGCTAACTCCTACATCAAGCCCCGAGGGCTTAGTTAGAATTCAAGATGTAAAATTTAAAATATTTATATTTTATTGCCATGGCAACCATTTCTAAAATCTTTCCTATGAAGTACAAGAGTAAAGTGAGCTTCAAACAATTTTGAGGTCAAACTGAGAATACACATTTTAATGATGATCTAAAAAAATAATTGATTTATTAATTTTAATCAAAATCATTAGAACAAATTTTGAGAAAATAGAAAAAACTAAAAAATTACATCAGTAAAGTACAAGTACTTTTTGGCCGATTTTATTTAAAAGTTTATTTTCAAGCCTTAGGTGGTGGGTACCTAACTTAAATACATAATTTCATCCTCGAATCTCATTTCTTTCTTGCTTTATTTTGAACACAGAGAGACAGATTTTGAGGAACTCTGAGTATTTCCATCAAAATCTCGAAATTGTATTTTTGATATGAATGCAATAGGTCTATTTTTTCTCTATACTTATATAAGTAAGTGAAAGTAAAAATTGATAATCTTAGAAACGATGTAACTCCTGTTTGTTCACTATTTTAAAATTTCTTCTATAGTTTTTTTTTTCAGGTATTTCGCTGTTGTTTGGCGGGATCTAGGGAATTGTCGGAAGATTTAATCAAACCACCAATTCGTATCAGAGACAATTTTATTGGTTAACGAGGATGCATCCTGTTCGTTTGGCGGTTTGATTAAATCTTCCGACAATTTCCTAGACCCCGCCGAACAACAGCGAAATACCTAAAAAAAAAACTACAGAAGAAATTTTAAAATAATAAAAATGGATATTTTAAAGAGAAAAGTGATTTTCAAGCTTCTATAAAAAAAATGCCTTATTTATTGGCGAAAAAATATAGAAACAACTACATTAAAATACAAAATTGAATTTGATAAAAACGTAATTACAAAATTAATAATAATGGAAACATACAACCAAGTATTTATTGGTGCGACCGACCCCTGGCGGTCAAGGGCGGTCCCAGAGGGGGGGGTCAGGGGGTCGTGACCCCCAAAATCTTTTTTTTTTAACACACACTTTTTCCCATTCACACAATCTTTTCGGCAACTTAGGCCATTTAAGACTTAAACGATACTTATATATGATTAATATATATTTATTGGGGTCCAGGCCCATTTATTTATACTATAAAAGAAAAAAAGTGACCCCCCCAAAAATGTAAGGCTAGGACCGCCCTTGCTGGCGGTACCTACCTTTTTCGCTAATTTAAATTAATAAATTATAATTCTTTATTAATAATAATAATTTTTAGATACAATTCTTGATTGACTTTTCCCCACTCGTAATTTATATTCGAGTGTTTGTTCTCATTCAATTCATTATTATTAATATATTTATTATGTGCCGACCTTAAACATCTCATCAACATTTCACTTTATTGAAATCTAAATTGGGCCCCTCTCTCCATGTTTGTATATGCATGCATGCAATCACCTAATTAATATAACTTGTGTAACATACAGCCTACAGAATATTTTGAGGATGAATTAAATTAATATCAACTCTAAAATCAAGAAAAATTACTTTTTTACATGATAAATAATTATAAATAACAAAGTAGAGGACTTGAATAAAAAAAAAAAAACTTTTTTCGGCTCGAGTCTATTTAATTTCATTCTTATTTTTCGGAGACTAAACGTCATCCATCATCCTCAGGACAAGCACTTTTTTTCCTCCTATTAATTAAATTCAATTCAAATTTTATTGCAATTGTTTAATGGGATAGGGTGGAAAAAAATATCTTATCTATAACCTGAAATTTGATTTGAATATAATAAAATAGTTAATACTCAGGGCCGAAAACGAAATTTTTGCCGCTCTCCGGGAAAATTTTTTTTCCCTTGAAAATCATTTTACCTTTTTTTTTGGGGAGGAAATTTTTGCCGCCTTGCGGACAGCTTTTTGTCGGCATGACCCGACCCTCGGGCCCCCCTCAAGGTCCCCCCCACCGTGGGGGTTGTATTCTTAATGAAAATTTAAATTTTAAATTATTTTGGGTTTATTATTATTAATTAGGTTATGAGTTATGGGTTTTATTTATAATTTGGGTACAAAAAATAAAACACCTCGGGTAAATAAAAGGGGATTTCGGTAGTAATTTTAAATATTAAGTAATAAAAAGAAGGAAAAGAATTTGTTATGCCTGAAAAAAAAATGGTTCTTCTTCTTGGCCTTATTAGCTTTTTTTTTTGGCCGAGGCCACGTCTACCCCCCCCCCCCCAACGGCTCTTTCTATATTATTTAAAAATAAATATTTTTTCATATTAAATTATATTCGGAGTTGAAGAAAAGGCATGAGGAACTTGGTTCCTGTCGGAGGTCCCACGAACCCACATGTTTGCTTTTTTTTTTTATAAAAATCTCGTTAGTGTATATGTCCTCTTTCTGGACATGTCGATAACTCGATCTCCTCGGTTAATTTATGTTCAGGATGTCGATCGTCTTTTCAAGTTTAGAAGCCAATCAAAGCTGAGTTTGTTCAAACATCTTTTCTTATTTATTTCCGCTTGATTCGGCCATTTATTGTGCCCCCCCCACACCCTCACTCCTTAAACTCACCTGAAGGTATTCATCTTGCTTGTGAAATGATATAAAAGAATCTATCAGAGAGCGTCAAACATTATCTATCGATGGATAATTGGCTATCTTGGGAGATATTTGCGTGGAGCACGCAAACAATATTTCTCTATTCCCTTCCCCCAACATCATACAATCACAAACTATCACACCCCCTTTTCAAATCAAATCTACTACTCCATTCTTTAGGTTCTCTCAACACCATTTTCATTTTCCCCCTTTTCCTCATATGCCATTCAAAATGATTTATGTCTCATACGTGATGTAGAAATATATAATCCCTCTCTCTTCTCTCTCTCTGATATAACTATTTTTATGAAATTGTTTTTAGATCATCTCTCTTATCTGACTATATAAATATTCGAGATGTCAAATAAAATTATTTCAATTTATTTTTTATATTCGTTGTTTACTTTGAATCTCATATATGTTTGGTCTAATAAATTTCCACCCTCTTAAGTCAACTATATAAATTTATTTTATGGTATTCGATACTTGATATCATCTACTTAACTTCAGAGGTATGCGTATATAAGATACATTTTTTTAAAAATGTGTATAAAATTTTAGTACAAATTTGTGTTTTGTAGAATATTTAAAACGATTTTCTTCACAAATTCGTGTATTCTAGCGGAAAATCTAATCTCTGTTGTATCAGACTTAATTGGTCCCTCCAGGGGTAGAATACTCGAGCTTAATGGAACAAGATGGCCTGCAAAGTTGTCGATGCGTTAAATGCTGAGTCGGGAGTGAGAGAGAGAGAGATTTTGGGGGATTTTCAGGAGGGATCGGGTGGGACCGATTGCAGGGAATCGATTATCGAGCCTTTGGCTGCGACGTGTGGGACATTCTAAATACGATTCGGGTAAATTTGGAGACAGCAGGTTTAGTTTCGTCCATTACATCAACAATTAATTAATTGGTAATAAATATTTTCACTTGTTAGGACATATAAGGAATTTGTTTTAAATTTTAGGTCAAATCTATATTTAATAAATCAATAGAAATGAAATGGACATATCCCAGAAGAAATATATTTTTTTTTAAATCTACGAATTAAAAAATAGTTTCATTTAGAGAAACTCACTGAAACTTATTAGATCTATTAAATATAGGTACTCATAGAGAATTATCAGTGTGCAAAAATAGCTTGTGGCCTGATGTGATCATCTTTTTTAAATAAATAAATAAATATTGGTATCCAAATGGTTTAAATAAATATACCTGGACCGCCAATATACATATTATTAAATACAAGTATCATAAAAAGTCTTATGTGGCCTGAGTTGCCGAGAAGACTGTGTATGTGTGTGTGAGTGTGAATAGGAAGTGTTTTTTTTTTTTTTTTTTTTTTTTTTTTTATATAGAAAAAAATTTCATTTTGCATTTTTAATAATACTTATTTAAAGCCTTTTTTTTTTTAAACTTGATGCACATCCACGCATTGTCAAACACCTGCACCTCTTTTTCTATTTATTATTAAACTAGGTCATATTTTTTTTTTTTTTTACATAGACTTAAATTAACTTTTTCTTTATTCATTTTTACAATTAATTAAAATTTCTGATAATATATCAATTAATCATTCTTTATATGTCGTATCTTATTTTAAATTTGACTAATGAACGAACGACCTCAGCCTGTGAGAAGAAAAGGCAAACTTTTAAATTGTATTATTTCTTTCCTTTAATTATGACAATTATCGCTTAATTTTTTATTCAAGCCTTCTTTTTTTATTTTTAAATAAAATTTTCTAAAAAATTTATATTTTAAATGATATTAATTTATCAACATAAAAGATCTTTGATGGTCGTGTACCGAAAATCAAAAATTATTTTCAATATTAAAGTTATGAATTTACTCGTTCATACAATAGGCCTAACCAAAAAGATTTAATTGAAAAAATCGCAAAAAGGGTGTCGGTACCATATGTTGCTCATATTGGCTAATCAAAGGCGTCTGTTTTTTTTTCTCTTGTTTTTTTTTTTTTTTTTTCACCCCATCTCACCTGAAACCGGAACCAATGTAAAGTAAAGGGGGAGAGAGCTACAACCAGTTTTTTTTTTTTTTTTTTTTTTGAATTGATATCCCCTGCGAAACGAACTGACTCATTTTCCTTTCATTGAAGTCATTTTCTAGTTGAACTCAGAGTTGACATGCCAACATCAGACAACGATTTCACTTTCCCTGATTTATCCAAGGAGGTTCGTTCGTATTTTTTTTTTTAAATCTTTTGTTCTATTTTATTGATTTCGCATCTCTCTTATTTGTTTTCCGACAAACCCTTCTACGAGGTAAACATACTCTCCAATATTTCAAAAGTTAAAAGTTTTTTTTTTTATTATTATTTTAAAGAAATATTCTTTTTTTTTATTGTGTTGTAGAAAAAAAAATCCTCTTTTTAGCCACTTGGTTCATTTTAATCTTCTTTTATCATGGAAAAACAAAAAAAAAGCATGAGGTTTGTTTAATGATAATTCGATTATCTTTTTCCTTTGTTTGTGTTTATAAATTAAAATTCTAACAAGTTTCGAGGATTTTCTCAGCAACCTACGTTTTTTTTTTTTTTTATATTTCTCTCGTTGATCACATGCGATTAGTTTGAAGATTTTCAGAGATAAACGCGTTTTCGTCTTTTTAAAAATTATGCATTTTGTTAAGATTACTTTATATAATTATAATAAACATCTTTTATTCCACTGAATATTAGGTAATGTAAGTTTTTTTTTCTCTCACACTTAAAATTTACACATTTGTTTTTAATTATTTAGAACTTTAGTAGAAGACACTACCATGGTAAATTTGTATCTCAAAATAACTTGATAATTTTTCGAAATTAAATTATTATTTATCAAATGGTTAAAAAATTAAATTAGAAAATAAACTACACTAAAATGTTTTAAAGAAAAACAGATAAAAAACAAAACAAACTCTGTTTGGTTAGAGTAGGCACAAACTAGGCTGACGTTTCGGTGTGAGTAGAGGCCATCTTCAGATCCTCTGCCCAGACAAACTCGGGTCCAATTAAATAAAGAAATAACTCCACTCTCTGCATCTGCAAGCCTTTATTTAGCAGGATGAATAAAAAGGCTAAGGAGCTATGATTATTTCTTTATTGAATTCAAACCCACAGCGAGGTTTCAGTCGTCTATGCGACCATCTTCATGGCTAGGGTTTAGTCCATAGAAACCCTCTTAAGTTCTTTGACAGACATTTTTTAAAATTTACTCTATCAATTTCAAATCTATCAAATATTAAAAAATGTCTGTTAAAGAACTTAAAAGGGTTTCTATTGACTGAACTGCTCTACATATTGATTCACCTATTCACCTCGCTTACAAACATTTATTGATAAGTTATTAATATATTAAATTTCTTCATATTAATTTCATGTAATAAAAATAAATTCACATCTGCCAGATCTGCTGCTACAGTACAAATTTCTTAGAATTTTGGAGTTAACGTTTTCACAATTGTTATCATTAAAAGAATTTGATTTTCGGTTTAAGTGTGGTTTATTTGTAAAAATTACATCTGTGACAACCTTTGTAATCTTAACTGAATTGTACCAGAAAAAAGGACGAAAACGTAGAAATTTTTACAAATAAACCAGAGTTAAACCAAAAATCAAATTCTTTTATTAAAAAATTTCTTGGAAGTTGTATCTCCTTTGCCTAGGTTTTCAATCATCGGTTAACAACATTCCAGTATAGATAAAATTCTATCTCTCTAATCTATCGACCGCTTTTCAAGTAGAACTCTTGTTTCATGATGCCGTAAAATTACCAATTAAATAAATATTGACAACATTTATGGACAAATTTAATAGGCCTAATACTTAAATATTTAAATTAAACAATTTTTATGAGTATGTTCATTTATTCGCCAAACGTATCTTGACCCCTTGGGGTGGCCGAGTGTCCAGTGGTGCAAAGAAATTCCCCGGATAGGGTGGAGATCCCGGGTTCGTGCAAATAAATATTAAATATTCCTATGACTTGTCAAGTTCAATCAGTCAGTTCGAATCAATGCATTCGTTGAATATCTTATTTAGAAAAATCGATCTCGTATATTATTTAAAAACCTATTGATAAGTAAAATTGAAAATTATTACTTTAAACTTTTTTTTATTCTTGATTAAATTTTTATTTTTTTTTTTAATGGTGAAGTATCGTTATCGTGCTTCCCTCCGTCTTTTTTCTTTCATCAGTTCGTTTTTGTCTCTCTTTAATGTCAAATAAAATATATTGTCAGCCATAGATTCGATTAGCTGAGTCGAATATACGAATGCATGTATTTACAGCAACATTCAGGGCTCTTGTCGCCATTCACTGCTTATTTTATTCGCCCTGTTAAAAAAAAAGTCAAGACTTCAATTCCCATCCTTTTCCATCTTCTAATGCTCTTTTTTTTCATTCGCATAAATATACATCTTTAGACGCTTTTTTACAATGTAATTTGTAGCATAAAATCTTTTTTTTGTTTTTTTGTCTCGTGTTACTTGAGCCTAAAGACATATAAACTGACTTGTTTAATAAAATCCGGATTTACTTGATAGACTCTACATAATTTTCTTAAAAAAAAATTCTCTCATTTCTTCTTTAAAACTTTAATCAATTATTGTTATTAAAAAATAAATTTTGAAGATTTCAACTCTCCTATTCTTCGAATATTTTTGAGGTGTTTGAACATAAATTTATCCAAAACGCTGCTAGTTTTGCATTCCGCTCAATTAATTTGAATTGTGATCAACTTGGTGGATGATGATTTTTGTGATAAAATGTTTTGGTCTTTTATCTACAGGCCGATAGCTTTATTATTTCTTTGAGATTATTCAATCATTAATTAATTATTCGATTGATTGAAGTGATTATGTAATAAGAATTTCATATAATTACTTCCATTTTTTTTAACTTGTTAATATTGTATTAATTAAATTATAAAAAAAAAATTTTGATTAGATAAGTAATTTTTGGTTTGAAATATTATCTTACAAAAAAAATATTAATTAATTAATATTCAATATTTACAGCAAATTAATTAAAATAATCTTGATATTTTTTCTTTGATTGATCGCAAATATTTTATTTTCCTGTGTTTACACACAAATCAAGCTTATTTTAATTAATAACCAACTTGGGACGCGGATAATGTGCAAATATTCATAAAGAAGTCCTTTGTTCATATAATTAATATACATGTTATGTAAGGTGGCGATAAATGTAATTTATAATTAATTAGAAAAAAAGCCATAAAAGGAAAAAAAAAAGAAATTTTAGTTTGGGTGTACTGAATAGGAGACTATATGATTGAAACTAAAGAGAGAGAACCGAAAGAGAGAGAGACTAGCAAGTTTTCATTTTCATCAAACTAATAATTTTCTCTCTGAATATTTTATAAATACTTTTTCATAAAATGTCTAAAATTAAATATAAAAAAAAAACGAATAGAAACATTGAATTTTTCGATTTTTGAAACTTAGATAAAGAGTATTTTAAAAACTTTTAGCTCTTATAAGTTTTTTTTTTAAACTTTTCCCAATAAATTACTGTAAAAGTTTCGATACTGAATTTCCTCAAGTAAAGTTAAAAAAAATTTTTAACGTTTATTATTTATTTACTCTTTTAATGTAGAAATTTAAAATTTTCAAGTATTTATTACTTTATTAACTAGGTAGAGCCATGTTTGAAAAAGATGTAGTTTTTTCAATCAACGCTTAAATAGACTGTTCATTAACCAGTCAATATATCGTTTAAGATAACAAATTTGCGAGATGTGTTTATGCTTAAGATTGTGCAAAATTGCGCCCCCTGGAGTCGAAGTAGGACCTTCACGCTTTCGCGTCAGGCGAACTACCCTTATCCTAGGGCGCCGGCTTTAGTTGCATTATTATTAGTTTCAAATTTTATAAGTCAACATCGTTATTAATCTATTTAAAAATTTGTTTGGGTTTCACAAATGAACAATAAATAAACTTTCCCACCAGCATCAGATCATAGATCATTCAAGCTTCAATATATTGAAGATCAAAGTAGATAAAACTGAGAGATTTACAAAAACGTATATCATTGATAGGCTAAGTGCCAAACTTGACTACGCGATTCATAGATGGCGCTGAGCTACGAATGCTTCCACTTCAGTAAAGTGTACTTCAAATAATTTTCATGAAAAATTTCACTGATTTACTTTTTAAAGAGCATTTAAAAAATAGTTGATTTATGAATTATAATCAAAATCGTTGGAGCGAATTTTGAGAAAATCCCAAAAAACTGAAAAAGTACATGAGTAAAGTGTACTTCAAACGATTTCCACGAAAAATTGCACTGATAAATTTTTTAAAGAGCATCAAAAAATAGTTGTTTTATGAATTTTAATCAAAATTGTTTGGGCGAATTTTGAGAATATCGAAAAATACTGAAAAAGTACATCAGTAAAGTCCTAGTACTTTTTTGCCGATTTTGTTATTATTTTCACCCCTTGAGGGGGGAGGGGGGGCCTAACTTGAATATAAAATTTCAACCTCATAGCTCTTTTAATTCCTGAGATATTTTGAAGATAACTCTTTTAGATAGACGATGAGGATTATTTTTAAAATTTTATTGACTTTAAATCAAAGTAAGCTTAACTTTAATTGATTAAAGAGAGATTGCTTGCTTCTTGCTCTTTCCTTCACATGCACTTCCAATGAAGTTGCCCCTATATCAAGTACAGGCAAGTTTTATGCAAATTGCTCTGCATGCAAATAACCTTCAAGTGAAGGGGGAAGAAAGAAAGATAGACAAATAGGTCAAGAGTAAGACAAAGATAGAGTGAACAATTTACCTATCGGATCCCGTGGGTAGATAGGTCCATTTGTCAGGTCCCTTCCCCCGGGTACCTACAAAGGATTACTTCCCCGGCTTCCAAATTTAAGTTGCACATAATTAGAAAGCACTAGACTAGATTGTTCCCCCTTAGGTAACGTTTGCGTCTCCACATCCTTCTCAATTATCTTCAAAAATTGATGGTTCTGTCACCCATCAAGTTGGTTAATCAATTGCATGTCACTATAATAAAAACGTTGACGTTTCAAGTTTGACAAATCACTTCGAATACTTTTGAAAAACGATATTTTTAATTGAATTAGAAAAGTTATATTCATCTTCAAGATGAATTAAAAGTAAAAAAATATGAATAATTGTTAAATTTATTAAAGTGGGTAGATTTATTTCATTAGGGAAAAAAAATATTTATTAGCTTAATAAAAAGTAACTTATGTAAAAAATAAAATCATTTAACATTGTTTTTAAATTGTTATATTTTTTTTTTTTTTTTTTTTCAAAACTGGGATTAATTCAATTAGATATCATTTGGTATAAATAAACGTGCCTGGATCATATACTAGAATTGCTATAATTGATAACGGGACTTTTAAATAAAACATTAAAAAACGTGTAGGTTCTCTTTGTTATTATTTGTTCTGCATCTTATTATTTCATGGAATAACATGATTCAGAACAAATTTGGGAAATCGAATTTTCAACTGAACATCGATCTATCAAGAGAAAATTTTCGATTCAGGCCCTTTTTTTGAAGTAGGCTATATCATCATTTAAAGTCTATATGGCCAAAGATGTTGAAATGAGTTTTAAAAATATCTCTGATTATTAAAAAAAAATCATTTTATTTATAAATGGACTCAAATACCGAAAAAGAAGATTAATTAGTTAACTGATTAATCTCTAGAACTATTGGGATTCAAAGTCAAATTTTGACATGACAACGTCTTACAATTCATGGATAGGAAGGCAACTCCTCTGTCTTGAAGAGGTACAATTATGTTGAATATACAGTTAGAAAGAATGGTCCTTCAGCTAAAGATTTCAGCATTTATTTTTTTCCAATCATTTCATTTTACCGCGCGGCGGTAAATTCTAATTTAAAAGTTTAAACCACTGTAGATTCCGAACGGCTAATCAGATCAGATCAGACTAAATGTGATGTCAATTTGTGCAGAAAAAAAAACTCTAATAGACTAAATAAAAAATACCGATTAATTATCTCTAAAATTAATTTTTTTCTCGAAAAACCTCATTTTTATTTTTATTTTACATACAAACACATTAATTATACTGTACTTCATAGTTCTGTCGTATAATCAGAATTATTGTTATGCTTTTAGATTTTAACTTTTTTGTTTTGTTTCCTCGCTAACAAGTTTTGAAACGTCATTCATTTGTGGTGTGTTTCTAGTTGATGTTTTATCTTTTTGTAGGCAAATAAATTTGACACATACAAATTTAATGTATGGTTCAATAACTTAAGTTTGAAAGAATGTGCAGTCATCACTCATCATAATTTCATAGTGAGATTAAATAAAAATTTTCAAATGCAGAAATCATGAATATTCTATTTCAGAAACCCAGGTGGAATCTAAAAAAAAAAAAGAAAATCTTTAATATTTTTTTTAAAGTACGGCATCTTAGGCCATATAGACTTTAAACAATATACAAAATTAAGATACAAGTTATTCAGGCACATTTATTTCCACCAATTGTTATTCAAATCTTTTTAATATACAATATAATATTTTAAATAATTAATCTTTGTTTTGTTTTTGTTAGCTCAGTCATTTTAAATTATTCCATTGGAAATATGCTGGAAGCCACAGTGGAATTCAAGGGCACTCGATGGGAAAGCAACATAAATCTTGCTGTTAGTCGCCATGTTGCGGAAATATCATGGCATCCTGTCGCAATGTAACATGTTACAAGGGTACCCAGGGACGTTCGTCTTAACCTAACTCCCCCCACCCCCCTAACCTCTGGTTGGCATGGAAATAAAAAAAAGAACTTTAATCCGAGACGAATGCGAATGAGAAACGAAGGATGTCAAAAGAGAGAGAGAGAGAGGACTGATGGACGGACAAGTCGCAACAGATGTGACATGTGATTGACAAAAACTGAACGGCTTCAAGAAACTGTGACAAGTACATTTCCAGACGAAATACTAAAGATATATTCATATTGAAAAAAGGAAACAGAATAAAATACAATATACGATATTATTATTATTATTTGGGTAGTTCAGTTTATTAGTGCTCCGGTGCAGACAGACTCACACCTCAAACCCAACCAGTTCCTGGCCGTAGTCAAAACCCTCTCCTTTGAGCTCTATATACTTTGTCCAACGTTTCTCCAATTTTTTTAACCCAAAAATAAGATTTGTCGAGGACATCAAAATAGGTATTTGTTTGTGAGATGATTTCATTGTTGGAGTCAAATCTCTTTCCGCCGAGCCATTTTTTTCAGGTTTGGAAACAAGAAATAGTCACTCGGAGCTAAATCCTGCCGAAATTTGAACCAGTTGGGTCTTTTAGTTTTTGTTTGACATCCATTAATAACAGACTCAAATAATGAGAACTCAATGCAGGACAATGCAAGGTTGCCCAGCTTCGGGACCCCCAGATAGATATATTTCGCCTCTATTCTTAGCTGCTGCTCTCTGGTTACAGTAGCAGGTCTTCTCTCTCATTCACACTCACACTCACATTCACACAGTCTTTTCGGCAACTCAGGTCATATTTGGTATCCAAATGACTTAAATAAAATCATCGGACTGCCTGGGGTCCGAACCCGAGACTTTTGGTATACGAGGTTAACACGCTAACCCCTACACCAAGCCCGTGGGCATAGCTGGTCTTAGAAGGCTTATAATAATTTTTTCTTTGTTGAATTTTATCAATTTAAAGATTAATTTCATTATTACTTTTAATTACTTGAGATTCATTTTATATTTTTTTTTTTATAAATTAGCTCTAAACTCAGAGAGATTAATCCTTTTCTCCTCTCCTCTTTCATTAAGAATATTTAAACTTCGACGTTTCCGAGAATTTTCCTTTAATCAAAAGAAACTTCAATATGGCTGATTCATAAACATAGCACGTATTCAAGACGATCGGCGAAATTTTATCTTTGGTTGATTGGACAATTTGCACGAATCTTTTTTTTTTTTTTTTTTTAAAGAAAAAATGTTTTTGAGATTACTTATTCCAACCAGTGTGATAAGATCAAATTGAAACGATAACTTTAGGTTAAAATCAAAAGATCTAAGTGACACCACTTCATGTAATGTGTGAATATGATTACACGCCTAAAAAAAAATGCATTTTCTTTTATTTATTTATTTTTTATTTTTAGTGAAAAATTTGTCACTTTCTCTGATTCAAACACTGCTGTGATATTTTAATTAATATTTCTTTTTTTTTATTTCAAAAGTTCTTTCTGTTATTCTTCAAAGGTTCTAAATGGAAGAATAAAACAAAATGCAATCTGTTCTTTTGAGTGTTTTTTAAAGCACCGTAAAATTTTTTTATTTTCAACCTTTCAGTGAGTTTTAATTCTTTTTTTTTTATTTGAAGAATTGTTCATATAATTAACCCTTGCTTTGTTTTTATATCATTATCATTCAAACCTTTATTTTTCCCTCTCTTTATTATTATCATTATTATTATTATTTGTTATATTTCAATATCTCGCGGCACCCCTTAGCCATTCTCGCGGCACCATTGGGTTCCGGGGCACACCTGTTGGGAACCACTGGTCTATAGCCTCAAAAAAGGCTTTTAAAATTTCTTTATTTGAATTCATTATAATTATGTTGCTTTTTCACAGGATATTTTCATTTTTCTTTAAGACAATCTATTTTAATAAAATTTATCTCTCTCTTTTCCACTTAACGATAAAATATATCTTTTGTTGATGAACTAAATGGAAAAACTTACGATATTAACCAACACAAACTCGAACTTATTTTAATTGATTTTTAACTAAAAATAGAAGATGGAAGGATGAGGCCTTTTCCCTTAATGATGTAAGAAATTCCTGGCCTATAGTAAGTTGGCAGCCCTCTAAATGTAACAGATAGGGCCATTACGAAGGAGTTCTTACTCGAGTCTCTTCTCGTCTTTTGATGTGGCTTCTCAACCTCCTTCTGGCCTTGTTTTAGTAATAAAACCACTTAAATTAGACCGTCGTTCTCTTTATTTTCCGATTCCGAACAGCAAATTAGTTTCCGATATTTACATTAACCTCTTAAAAGTTAATACTAAAATTTTTTTCTCTTTGCATAACATAAGCTTATTTAAAAAATAAAAATATTAAAATTTCCCACTAACATTAAATATTTATTTAATAGATTTTTTTTTTAATAAATTTTATAAAGAATTATAGCTACCGTATGCCTCAAAGGTAGAGCATTAGCTTCTGATGCCAAAGTTCGAGGGTTCGGGTTTAGGCCCTTGTGTAGGGCTCTTTATTATTAGAATTTTATTACCAATAGAGTTGCTGAATTGTTGTACTGTTCATGAAAAATAACACCTAATTCTGTTTGATATTGATTCACCTTTATCATTCCATTTATTTATGTAAGACTTCAAACATGATTTTGAAAAATAAAAAAATAAAAAATTCCGGATTTATTTATTTTGTCCTCTGTCCATTTCTATTTACAAATACTTTGGAAATCGATTTTAACTGAAATGTATGTAAATTAAAGGGAAGATGAATAAAACCAAATAGAAAATCAAGTTGTTGCCAATCAACTTTGTCCCTCTCTCTCATATACACAAGCATACAATTTCGAAGTTACGCTTGCACAATATTTTAGCAATGCTAAAATACAACAGCTTTTTATTAGCTAATCACTTGAATTGAAAATTAAATCAATTTTTTATCAAATATTGGATTTTTTAAGATCTTTCTTAAATTCACTTAAATGATCTAATTGAAAAGCCAATTTATTATAATAAAAAGGTCATACATTTTCGGCATCTGAGGCTATCCTTTTTAAACAAAATTGTAACCAATATTTATTTCGGGATTAGTAATATATTTATGCAAAATAAATAAATGCAAAAAAAATCAGTATGTTGGAGAGCTGAATTTTTTCCATCTTTTTTTTATTGTAAACCATTTTTTTTTATTATTTTTTGTTTAAAAAAAATAAGACTTAAAATATTGATAAAAAAAATTCTTCGTTATCTTTTACTTTTTATTCTACGTCAATCAAATTGGTAAATAAATATAATTCGCATGTTAACTTATGCTCATTTTGAAATCTCAGGTCTGTTTTGATAACATTGATTGTCTGTCTGTCTGTTTAGATTGGTATTAAACATGTCTAAATGACTAAAATCTGCAAACTGATTTAGAATTACGTTGACGGTGTTGATTTGGATGAGAAGAGGATATTTCATTTCAAATTCAAACTAGATATTATTTCAAAATGAATAATTATTACAAGATATAATAGTTGTTTGACCTAGAATAGAAATACATGAAAATCTGCATAATTATCTTTAGAAAAATATTTTCACTCACTTCTTCCAAGTGACCGAGGTGCACAATTATTAAATTTTCTCCCCACATTTGCCGCTTTTTGTGAATTATCAGATCACCTATGAGTAAATTTAACTTTCTTTTGTTTATTGGTTTTACTTTCTCTTAACTCAGAAAGTATTGCCATCATGTCAAAAATTCGATGTCGAGATTTTTTTGTATTGTGTTTGTTTGGACCATTGTGACCCTTGTACCTGCGAGCGTTAATAAATTTATTTATAAGTACTAGGGATGTAAATTGTGTTAGTATTGATACACATATATTTAGTTTCCGACAGTATGGTACATTAGAATTGAAGATGTGAAATTTTTTTTTTTTTTTTTTTTTTTTTTTAAAACATTCACACTTTTTTCTCATTCACACTCACACACACATTCACACAGTCTTTTCGGCAACTTAGGCCATATAAGACTTTGACGATAACCGTTGTAATTAATATATCAATTTGGGGTTCAGGCATTCTTATTTAAGCCATTTGGTATCCAAATGGCTTAAATAAAATCATCGGACTGCCTGGGTCCGAACCCGCGACGTTTGGTATAGGAGGTAGGCACGCTACCTACTACGCCAGACCCGGGGGCGATGTGAAATTTATAACAAAGAAAAATATTTCTATCCAATATTTTGTTACTATGGCAACTAGTTCTATCTTTTCGAAAAAAAACTTAAAAAGTACATCAGTAAAGTACTATTTTATTCTTTGGCCGATTTTATAATATTTAAAAGCTTTTTTTTGATCTTCAGGGGGGTACCCAACATAAATATAAAATTTCAACCTCGTAGCCTTCATACTTTATTTTGATCACTGATAAACCAGACCATTTTGTGAGACCCACATTAATATATATATATTCTCTATATATATTACATACATAGATAAGAGAAAATAAGAAATAAACAGAAATCTGAGCCTGCGTCCTCTGAAATCTTTTCATTGGGAAGGCATATAGTAAAAAAGATTTTGATTATCTTCTCAAACACAAGTTTCTCTTTTGAAATAACTTATTGATTTCTTTTAATTAATTTTAATTTGTTGCTTTGTTTTATTTTATTTCAAAGCAAATTTACTTCAATCAAAAGAAGAGAAAATGTAATTTCGTTACTTAAAATTTTTTTTTTTTTTATATATATTTAATCAACTTCCTCTTTCTTTAGAGAAAAATCCATAAGGAATACATACAAGATCGTCAAAACTTCCTCTTTTCTTCTAAAACCACTTATCTTTCATGAATTAATAATTAATCAAATAAAAAAAAAAGAAGAAAATCAAAAAAACACTTTGATTTGCACGATAAACGTTCGAAAAGCGGAAAGCTATTTTTTTTTTTTTTAGAATAAGAAGCCAATGTTGGTTTGGAGTGGGAGAGTTAATGTAGGCAAGCAAGCAAATAGCAAAGCGAGTCGGGACAAATTCGTCCCCCTTTGTGGGGAGGTTCTGTGGTCGCATTTGCATATCCTATCAAGGAACCTTATCCGCCCAACCCTCACCAGAAACCTGGTTTCACGCTCGATACAAGAACAGACCAGTCTGATGTAGTTAAGTCCAAATCATTAATATTGTTATAATAAATTACATTTCACTCTCATACTATAGAATATATTATATTATATTGCTCTCTAATAGAGACGATATTATTATTGGTGGGGGAATAATTAAAATTTTGATGGATAGTTTCTTTTTTTTGGCAGACACTCCTCCCATTTTATATTACGGGTAATCAAATCTCCTTTAAACAATGGAGTATAAAATAATGACCATCACTAAAATCCGATATTTGTCTCTTAATCTATTGGATTTTATCTTATAATACCGTTATTGTGAGGTTAATACTGCTACTGAGGGAGTGATTAATCTCCGTTAAATTAATCGACTTTATATACATGTACTAGCTAATAACAATGTCTCGTTCATTTGTCGATTTTAAATTTATACTAATCAAAACGGTTATGTTTCAATAAGTTAAAACATTAATAATCTATAATCTGTGATTGGATTCTGCCGGTAAATAAATACATTTATTATAAATAGAGGCACAAGACCTCACTAGCTAGGTCAATAAACAACAATATAAATTTACAAAAAAAAAAAAAGGCTGACAGTGACTGATTTGATCCGAATTTGCCTTTTTTTAAAAATGATTCGGGACACGTAACGCGTTTCTTTTATAAAAATAAAAAAAGAAACCATAAAAAAAAATTTACATAGGGGTCGTCCACATATTAAGTAGCGTTAGGGGGAGGGTGTAAGGGTCTGGACAAAACGTTACTAATTGTGCCGGCCTGGGGGTTACTCTAAGTGTGACATCACAATTCACAGTTGAATTTATAAAACTAAACCAGACTTTGAAAAGATGGATGAGACTTGTATACTAAAAAAAAAAAAACTTCGAATGAGATTCGCATCTAAAAAAAGTCAATGATTTTCGCAAGAGGGAAAAAATGGAAATTTTACTAAAAAAAAAAAAAAGCCGAATGATTTTCGAAACAGGAAAAAATGGAGTGATTGTTTGAGTCACGAGGGAAAATTTACTAAAAAACAAGGTAAAATGGCCGAGTAGTTTTATTTTGTGACAATTTGTAGGGGGTTTGTTTGTATATGACTAATTGTTGTGGGGGGGGGGGGATTAGAAATCGTCAAAAAAGGCGTGACGTAATATGTGGGCGACGCTAAAGGAATAATTGTAATAACGATGTTGATGGAACAAGTGGTGGTCCAATGATTAGATCAATAAAAATTAGAGAAAATCAACCAAACGAGATAGCCTCATCGAATGAAAATCCCAATTAAAGAATTTGACAGAGACTTCCGGTTAGGTTCACTTACTTTCCTTTTTATTGTAATAAATTGATTTCTGCTTTTAATTGTCGTCCTGTTAATTAGAAATAAAAGTATTCGTCTGTTTATCATGAATGTGTTTATTAAAGCTTTTGTGGATTGAATTAGTATTATTAGTAGAATTTTCAATTATAGACCACATTTTGAATTAATTATTTATTAAAAAATATATAAATACTGTACAACGTTTCAATTGCTTATTCTGCAGTCGTTATCAAGTACTGTGCACTTGCTCCGACTCAAGTAAACTACCGTCACGACCGTTACAAGCCTTTTTATATACGACGTCAGCGCCATCTGCAGGCATTACTATGAAGTTAGTTACAAATTTTCCCGCCATTTTCTTCTGTTTATAGCATAATTATCGCGGTTTAAAAAATTTTTTTTTATGGGAAATTTCTTTTTATAAGTAGACTTTTTTTTTTTTTTTTTTTTTATTTGTCCTCTCGGCTGCTGAGGTCATTTAGGGAGATATACTGTATATCTTGATTATTGATTTAAATTATGTACCGATGACTACCATGGGGCATTCCACACGCTGATCTCTCAAGGTCACCAAACCGAGATTTTTTTGGCATTACTTAATTCCAACGATTCACAGTGGGGCATAATTCCAAAAAGCCTTTTTGATTTTCTCAAAATTTACTCTTAGCAAAATCAAATTTTTACTATAATTTGATCAAAATTATTTGTCATCGTCAGTGTATTTGTTTTATTTTTTAAAACAATACATGTTATATCAATTTCAAATGAAATTGACATGTTAACATTTTTTTTTTTTTTTTAATATAACGAAATCCGAAACAGACAGAGGCACTTCGTAAAAGCTATGATAAGATGATAATATTCTTTTTTATTCCCATTTCATTCTCTTTTTTTTTTTTAACTTTTTTTTTATTCCATTCAATCTAAATCCAACTTCACTCTTCATTTCATATATTTCAAAAATAACCAACGATATGATAAAAAAAAGCAAAATAAATTGCTAGTAAAAAAGATTTTAATTTTATAAATAAATGAGAAAGAAAGGTGAATGAAATTTTACATCTTACTAACACAAAACTAGAGTACGTAAACTGGTTATAACGAAAGACAATATTTTATTATAATGATAATCAATTTCTATAATTAAATTTATTATAATTTTAATTAAAAATATATTATTAATATTTTTGCTACTGTACATACGGTTGCGTGGCTTATAATTATGAGTCTGCTAAAACATTTAATTTGAACAATTTTAATCTAAAATTTTAATGATAAAGTAAAGTAATATTTGTGCAAGTTTGAAATCTATTTGAACAAATAATTAAATTATATTTAAAATAATTTTAATTAAAAAACATTGTCTATTAATTAAATAGAAATAATAGGTATGCAGTATAAAATATTTATTTTTTATTTTTATAGAGTATAAATAATATTATCACTTATAATTGAGTATAGGAAATGCCATCCACTCATTTTTTATAGCATAATAGAAAAAGAGAAAATTGGATTGCATATTTTTAATTCCATTAAAATAAATAACAAAGCGTTATTCTAAACTGTATAATTATTTATTTTTAACCATTGCCGAAAATTAATGTTTTGAAAATTTTATTGATATATTAAATTATTAAAATACTAGCTTTAAATTGGAAAAAAAAATATTGTTATTTTACAGTTTGCAATTTATGAATAAATAATATAATAATACTTTTTCAAAAGTTAAATTCAGTAATTACTTCAATCAAATTATTTTCAAATATGTAAAATATGACTAATAATTGCTCTTTTAGTTTCCAATTATAAAAAAGTCAAATAAAATTCCATCCTTTTATTCAGAATACGCAAAATTTACATCATAAAAAAAGGACTAAGAAAAAAAAAAAAAAAAATATGTGAGGGGGGGGGGGGGGGGGCCCCCTAAAAAAAAAAAAAAAAAAAAAAAAAAAAATATATAAATTTTTTTTTTTAAATAATGAAATAATCACAAATAGAAAACGTATGGGTGGGACTTAATATTGTCCCTCACTGTACATAAAAAAATGAAATATTTTTAAAAGGTAGAATTTATAATCTCTGAATTGCTTCATCAGCATTCGGAATTATTTTTTATCACATTTAAAATAATTTGAACTAATTCGAAAAGGAAATTTATAAGAAGTGTTTGAATATTATTAGGCGCTCTAAGTCAGAGTTTGCAAATTGATCCGCAATTTCCCCTGAAGGAGTTATTATTAATCCTCTCGTCACTGATCCGCGATGCTCCCGACAGACAGCCTCCAGCCGAATTCTGTGTTCTCCTCGAAGGCTGCAATTGAAAACCTCTGTCAGTTTGATAGAGTGGTTAGAGGCTTCGAATTCTGGCCATAATTCGCGCTAATTGCTGTTTGATAAGATTTCTCTCTCCCTCTCTCCCTCTTTCTCTTGATCATAGGAAATCGCAATTCCGTCTATTATTCATGGTGAATTCACTCAATCCGACATCACAAGTCCAAAATCTCTTTTCACTGATTCGCACGGGGGTCATTAATTATAATCCATTCCATTAATATGATTCAGTCGCATTTAATTAAATCTCTTTTAATTTATATTTGAAAGATTTCTTATTATATTATATAGAGATTATAACCCAATTTTCTTTTTAATCTAAGTGATTCCAAGATTAATCGGGCAAAATAGAAGAAATATAGGTGGATTATTTATAAATAATAAATAAATAATAATAATAAATTTTTATTTATTTATTCGTTAATTGACGTTATATTATATTTAATATGTGATTATTTATTCTAATGAATAAAACATTATATACAATCATCCAGAGAACGGCCAATTTAAATTTTGATGAAACAAATATTTCGTTGGCTGGATGATTTGGATGATATGAAAAAAAAAAAAAAAAAAAAAAAACAACACCAATTTTGATCTTTTTATGTTTCTCTCTAATTTGTTTTTCTTCGTGAAAAGAAAAGCCTCAAGGAGTGGTGAGAAGTAAATATTTTTCACTTTGTAATTACCTTCCTTTCTTTAAATTACAATTCCAAATCGATTTTTTTATACTTTTAAATACTGTATTTAATTATTTTATAAAATTATCCTTTCTTGAATTAATTTTATTTAACAAATCTCTACATATATTAAAGTTAATAATATTATTAATAAATTAATGAATTTTAATGAGTACACTGCCCTTTAAGAACTTTTTAAAATAATAAATTGATTTTTTCTATTAAAGGCCGTTAGAAAAGTATTTTAGAGTAAAGCAAGCTCAAGCTAATAAGAGAAAAATTTCCCACGGGTTTATTAGATGACCATATTCTAAAATCAACTTTATAAATTTATTACTAGAGAATTTTCAATTAATTATTCTCTAGTTCATCGTTTTAGATATTCATTTCATATGTTTTAATAAATTTTGCAGAATTTATTAACGAATAAACAAACAACATTATATTATTAAATAAATTTTATATATCCTTATAAAGTAAAACAAATTTTAATTTTCTACCGCATGCAAATACTAATAGAAGCAGTTACGTGTTACGATCTAGAAAATCTCGTATAAATTAATTTAATCACGGTGTTAAAATAACATTTCAAATTTCTTTTAAAATTTAATAATAAATAATTACTTAATTTATTCTTAAATAAATTTAAAATTATTTTCACCTTTATCTTATTTAATTTTTTTTTTTTTTTAAGAAATCTATTTAGAATCTTCATTTATAAAATAATTAGTTCTGTCCCTATAATTTATTCAAATCTATGTGATCTAAAGTCTAGGTTAAAAGATCAATCTAAAGTTAAAAATATTCAACTCAAAAGATTCTATTCTATGAGGGCAGGTCAATAAGTCCGTGACTTTTTGAATTTTTGAATTTCCCGCCTCTTAACTGAAATGGCAACACTGCTCCCGTCAGGTCAGCAGGCAACTATCATCTGACTTCTGATGTCGAAATGTGTCGTCTTTTAGTTTTTGTTTGACATCCATTGATAGCAGTGTCTCATGCTTCGTGTTTTGAGAAGAAAATAGGAAAAAGTGAATTTCGTGTGCTCCATGGCAAAAATCCATGAATTGGGATACGAATTGCTCCCTCATCCTATTCTCCGGATTTAGCCCCGAGTGACTATTTCTTGTTTCCAAGCCTGAAAAAATGGCTCGGCGGAAAGGGATTTGACCATCCAACGATGATTTTGATCCCCTCGACAAACTTATTTTTTGGAAGGGATAAAAAAATTGGAGAAACGTTGGACAAAGTGTATAGAGCTCAACGGAGACTACGTTGAAAAATAAAATAATTTTTTATCTAAAGACCTGTTTCATTCAAAAAGTCACGGACTTATTGACCTGCCCTCGTATTAACTAAAGTGTTTTAAATAAGACAGATTCCTAATATCTCGATTGAGGACCGGGTTATGGTCAAAAAAGTAGATTTTTAAGCACAATTTAATTTATTTTATTTTGTAACGAAATTGTATCGGTTCAAAGAGTATCTTTTATAGAGAAATTGTTTCAAACAGACAGACCGACAGACAGACGGACATTAGCGAATTATATATATATAGATCTTTTGGCTTTTAATAAGTTATGAACATGTTAATTAATAATAAACAATTTTTACACTCTAAAATTCTTAGAAAAATAAAAATGTATTTCTTCTCGTGATTGACAGTTATTTCCTTCTCTTTCTAAATTTGTATTTTTCACCAAAATATATAAAAAGTTTTTTTTTTCTTGGTTTGATTAAAATAAGATCTCAAAATCTCATCAGCCCTGAGTCCATTTAGATTAGAAAAGCTGATATTCTTTTGTAAGCATCTCTTTTGTCTTTGTTTGACATTAAAACGAGTATTTCCATTAAAATACGGATATTAAGTTTTCCTCTTATATGCATTATCAAAAATATTTTTTTTATTTTCTATTATCTCTAGTATATTACAAACTCTATTTAAATTTTAATTTATTTTGAATATATTCCTCTTCTCAGGGTTTCATATCTCGAGAGTGACCACGTAACTCGAGCATCAATACTTTTTTTTATTATTAAACCCAAATTTCCAAAATATCTTGCTGAAGGGTTAACAACAAATTCTGTTGATCGTAGCTAGAGTGAAAATATCTAAATACGTAATAATAACATCACACATCAATATTCTTTTTTTTAGAATTCAATTAAAGTTGTATTTTGAATTATAGAAATGGTGACAGTATTTTTGGAGAATTGACTAGTTTACTATTTCTTGAAACTTTTTCCAAATGAAAATAATAAAGGAAAGAATAATAAAAAAAAGATTGAAATAATTTAATGATAAAATGTATATATATTACTGTATTTTCATTTAATAAAAAAACCTTTCAAGACCTTTGGGAGTAAACTTTATCATATCCCTCCAAACCCCCTCAAACCACTGACCTAGCTTGCATGGATAGTATTTTCGATTGACAAAATTGCCAAGATATTCAATTATTATTTTTTAATTCGGCGCCCTTCAAAATTAGCGACCCAGGCAGTCGCCTGGCTTGCCCGCTCCTTTATCCTGTCTCTGGTACCACCCATGAATGAATCTTTTTTTTTTACTCACAATTGTCAGTGCGGTCCGCATATTTCCAAAAAAAATAAAGATTGAAAATCATTGGTTTCATGAATAAAAAATAATTTCTTAAAATAAACTTAAATTTTTTTTCTTCTTTCTAGAGGAGAAACTATTAGCTTACATTACTATTCATTGTTTATACTGTATGTTCATTTTATCTTTTTCATACCGAATTTCACTTTACTAAAAAAAAAACAAAAAAAAAACTTATAAAAATGTTGATTTGAATATCATTCGTTTTTATTTCTTATTCAAATGAAAAGCTTAATATTCATTCACCTTTTTGTTTTGATAAAAATTTTCGAAGAGAGAAAAAATTCTATAATTTAATTAACGCCGTTCCTTTCTCTTTGTTGCAGTTACTAGACAAGGATAAACTTCCTGGTGCGGATGCAAAATTGGGCGCCGGAAAACGGAAAGCAGCGGAAGATGGAGAGCCCAACAAAGATCTTAAAAAGGTAAGAGCAACATGTACCACTCTCAAAAGCCCTCTTTCATCTTTGATTCGATTCTTTTTTTACTCTTATTAGTCTTTTAATTTTTTAATAATGTTTACCTTTTCTGATCCAAAGTTAATTAAATTTTCCAGAAATTTGCAAAGGGTGCAAACAATACCCTACTCAAAAACAAAATATTTTATGTTTTCTCTCTATTATTTAAAGAAGTATTGGCCAAACTCAAGTGCATTCTTTAATCCAATTTAAATTAGACATGTGAACCGTGAGTTGAACGCAATCCATTTGAACATTTTCTGTTTGGTTTAGATCTTATTTTTATATAAGCTTATTAATAAATCCAGCAAAAATTTAAAATAATTCAACATCTATCTAGAATATTATTAAGAGAGTTTGTATTTTTTTTGTTTTAAGTATTATTCTGCCCTCGAGCCTTGGTGTAGTTGCTACCGCGCTGGGCTTCTATACCAAGGGTCTCTGGTTCGGATCCCAGGCAGTCCGATGATTTTATTTAAGCTAATATGCCTGGACTCCAATATATATAGGTACAAGTTGATTATGGCGCGGCCTCGCGAAGCCGTGCCATAATCAACTTAGCCCTGGCGGGCGGCGTCTCGTACGCGTTTAGTAGTTAAAAATTTTGAATTTGCCTCTCCTCCGACTCCGCCACGCCCTCTCTGAATTTCGCCAATCAGCGCTGTCCCTGAGGCATCTCTGAGGCCTGATTGGTGCGTTCACACATCTGACACCGTTTAAGAGCTTTATATATAAGTATGATATTCATAATAACGGTTATCGTATGCCTAAATAAATGGGCAAAGTTGTGCGGTCGGCTTAGTACGACCATTTATTTTCAAACATATTTTGTGCGTATATATTGGTTGTTTGCCTTCCATAATTCGAACCCAGGATCTCCAGCCTTCAATACTTGATGATTGATCTACCAGCAAAATAAAATACAAATTATGAAATAATCTATAATATGACAAATTTTGGCATTTATTTACTTAAGCTTAATATTAATAAAATCTGATTGAAATGGATTAGTCTCGTAAACTATTTTTATTAATTTATAGAAAAATTATCATCTAAATCCTTTTCTTATCCTTTAATTTTTATTAAGGTTTATAAATAATTACCTCCTTTTTATTCATACTCTTTTTATAAAAAAAAAATCAAAATCAAGTTCTTGTTTCTTCCTTTTCCTCTACCCCTTTGATCAGCCTTTAAATAAATATAATCCTTTAAAAACTCGCTCTTTCTATATAACGCGTCTCTTTTTCTTCTTGTGAATTCTTAATAAACCTATAGAGTATTACCTATTGGGTTCCTTAATAAAATTACTTTTTCAAATAAACTCTCTCCTTTACCTCTTAAAATATTCACAAAAGTTTTCAAAATTATAAATTAATTTTTTCTAAGAAATCTATTTTAAATATAGTTTTTGTTTTTTCATATAGTATGAATAATTAAGTATGATGAAAATTAAAATAAACTTTTTTTTTTAATTCTAATTACGCGATGCCCCGTTCACCACCCTCATTTTGCCTGAGGGTTCTTGAACAACATTAACTAACTTAGTGGGTAACTCTCCTTATTCATATAAATCTGCTACTCTTGTATGGATTTTACTAGTTAATTCTTATAAACTTATTAAAATTTGTTTTAATGTTTCTATAAACTAATAGTTGTGAATGAACATTGAGAGATTTAATATCTTTTAAAGTTCAAAGTGTTCCAGTAAAGTCGAGAGATTTTCAAACTTTTGTTTAGAATATATTAATATTGTTATGAGGCAGCAAAAAAGAAGTTAGAAACGTATTCCAAATTAAATTCTAAAGCTATTTATTTATTATTAAAACATACGTTTAATTAAATTTTATAAGTTTACCAAAATCACTTTATCAAACATTGAACTTAAGCATAAATTAAATTGTTTTTTATCGTAATCACTCATCAACACGATGTATTATTAAAAGTAAATTCCTTTGGAAGCATGGGTTTCGAAACATTATTCTAGAATGGGTAAACAATGTGCAGGTGCTGAAATTCTGGAAAAAATCTGGTGTGACTGGTCGCATGGCACACAACTTTCTCTTACCTTCGGTAATCGAAAGTTGTGTATTGTGCTTGTCACACCAGATTTTTTTGTGTCGAGATATGTTTAGTTTCCTACAGTACGGTACATTTGAATTCAAGATGTAAAATTTATAAACATGAGAAAATATTTATATTTTGTTACCATGGTAACCATTTCTCCTCTCTTTCTATGAAGTTCAAAGTGGTCTTTTAATCAAAATCGTTGGAGCAAACTTTGAGAAAATCGAAAAAAACCGAAAAAGTCAATCAGTAAAGTACTAGTACTTTTTGGTCGATTTTGATTAGAAGCTTATTTTCACGAGTTCGAGGGCTGTCTAACTTAAATATAAAATTTCAACCTCGTAGCTCATTTCCTTCATACTTTAAATTGAACACAGACAGACTGACCATGTTGCGAAAACCACTTTTTTGGATTCAGGGAACCTCAAAACGTGTATATCCATCAAAATCTCGACATCAAATTTTTGACATGAATCCAATACTTTCTCTCTATATATATTAACATATATATAGAGGTAATAGAAAGTTATAAATCTTTCTGGACTAATGAAGCCTGCAGTAAATCTACTTACTGAACCAAATTTTATATTTTATTTAGCTCTCTTAAAACCAGGCACAAATTAAGACTCGTAAGTCGCTTCTGAGGCAGCACTCTCTCTTGTAATCAATGGAAATTAATAGGACAGCGCAAATTAACAAGACGACTCAACACAGTGCAACTTCATTGACATCTAAAGAGCGTGACACCTAATAGACCCAAGTTTTATAAATAAATAAATACAGTGGTACCTCGCTTAACGAACATAATTTGTTCCAGAATCATACTCGTAAAGCGAAATACTCGTTATGCGAAACAATAACATTCTACCCATAGAGCTGTCCCCATCATGACACAGACTGATGTAACATGCGCACAATCTGGAACTTTCCCTATTGTCCCCACTCGTTATGCGAAACGTCGCTCATTAAGCAAGTCATTGTTTTACAGTTGTTTTGCTCGTTATGAGAGGTTCTCGCTAAGGGAGGTTCTATTATAAATAAATTTATTAACGACTCGCTTAGAGGCACCAGCTCGAGTAAGTCCAAACAAACACAATACAAATTTAAATACTATAACAACAAACAAAACAAAAAATATAATTGTTTTTAATTTTTCCAAAATTCTAATTAAAGGAAGTGATAAATTGGGATATCATTGTGGCAAATCATTATTAATAATATAAAGAGGAACAACTTAGAGATTTAAAGATTTATTTTAAGATAATAAAAACTTCCCTCTTCTAAAACGTTTTTACTTTAATGAGATATTCTGCTCCATCAGAAAGAAGATAACTGATTTGAACATTACCTCATTAAAGTTGAAATATATATTTTTTTTTCATTTAGCCTACCTATATTAATAATAGAGGTTTTTATTCTTGGCTGCTCCCCTAGCTAAAATAATTTTAAAGATTGGAGAAAGTGTTACCCCTCGATAGTTTATTTATTCTTCAAGTTAATTGAAAGAAAATTTTTTGTTGATCATGATTGTTCTTGAGTGAAAAACGACACGATGACTTCACCCCATTCTGGGTTTTTCTATCTTTTCAAAGCGGGTTGGCTGTGATAAATGTGCTCCCCCTCCCCCTCCATTTGCCACTCCCGCTGGGACTTGCCGTAAGTTGAACATGGCCACATATAAAGCATTAGGAATTAAATATGTGAAACGCGTACCAGGAATACAAAAACTGTCCAAATGTAAACAACCCACTAAGGAAAATAAAATACTGTGATTTATGGTATTATATTTATAATATTGATTATTGTATCGATCTCACAGTGCGGGATTAAATGTGTAATTAGAGATAATATATTGATTAATATTTATTCTTGTGAGAAAATAACATTTATAATTTCAATTTTATTCTTTCTTTTTATACGGAAATCTCGTAGTGCGGTGTAATGCTTGCGAGAAGGAATAAGGCTGACATGTAAACAACCCACTAACCCAAGTATAACGGTGGCACAAATGGCTGGTAGCCTAATGCCAACATTCTTTTTAAAAAATAAAAAACAAGACAAGAAAAAATACAAACTTAGCTCTGATAACTTCGTTCTGACAATATCTAAGCTCCAGAACGAATGTTTAAAATTTCATTATCAAATTTAATTTTAATTATTTCTGGAGCCCTCGTGCCTTGGTGTAGTTGCTAGCTAACGTGCTGGCCTTCTATACCAAGGGCTCAACCTTCCCATTTGAGGATTTGAGGACCCAAATATTTTTTCTGAATTCTGCATAATGAAGATGAAAAATTTCATTTAGAATTTCCCAGGCAGTTCAATGATTTTATTTAAGCCATTTGGATACCAAATGGAAATATGCCTGGAATATGACAGGATCCAATCTTGAAACAAAAATTCGCCTCCACCATAAAAGAAATTTATAAAAATCAATACAATAAAGAAGCCCCAAAACAGAACGCATACAAAACTGTCAAAACTATTAAAGCAATAATGTTTCAACTAGAGCCAACGGTTACTAGTTTAAAATTAATTAAAAAATAAAATATGCCTGGACCCCCAATAGATGTATTAATAGAATACGAGTAGCGTCAAGTCTTATATGGCCTAAGTTGCCAAAAAGAATGTGTATATGTGTGTTAAATAGTTTTTTAGTGTAGACCAGTAAATAATTAATTTTAAGATCAATCAGTAGTTTTATTCTTGGTCACTTCAAGATGGTGGTTGAAAATTAAATAAAACAAATTTTGTTAAAAATTATGTTTTTTATATCAGAGCATTCATTTGGACATATGGCTTACAAGTATATGTGTGTGTGAGTGTGAGCAAAGTCTTAAAAAAAAAATCTGGAGTCTTTCGGCATGAATTTACTCATGTGCCTTCTCCGATTCAAAATTATTAAAAAATTTTTTTTGAACAAATAGTAGATGGTAGCTATGGTATATGTATAATTACAGAGCAAATCAAAGACTGTCAAATAATTATAGCAAAATTAACAATATTTTTGATATATTTCGTTGGAAAATTAATCACATGTTCGTTTCAATTTAATAAAAAACATATTAGAGTTGATAATACGTTGGCTAGCTCGAAGGCATAAAATGCCCTTTTATAATAGATAATGCATGCATGCACTATATGCTATTATAGCGAACGAAATGAAAACAGAACTGGTTTAGAAACTTGGTGGAAAATTATTTTAAATACTTAATTACATCTTTTTTTTTTAAATTACTACTTCACAAAGAAATAATGATTTCTTTAGAAACAAATCTCGAATATTGTGGTTGTTTTTATTGACTTTAACACCATTGAATGGAATATGAACTAAATAATTAAACGAGAGAGAAATGAGGGGGTGGCTTTCTCCTCAGTACAAAGGGTGAGAGTGCTTGATAGTTAGGGCTTAAATTATTATCGCTCTCATAAAATATAATTAATTTCATACTAAAACTTCAAACCTTATAATTATTTTTTTCTTATTTTATTTTTAGATATATCTTTATTATTTGCATGTATTAAAAAAAACTTTTTAACCCTTTTACTCTATTCTTTTATTCTATTCTTAGATTTATTTTCTCTACTCAATGCGAAGCGAATTCTTTACCTCGCTTTCATAAAAACACACACCCTCTTTTTCTCATAGTTTGTTGAGGATCTTTTGTAGTTGAATAACCAATCATTTAGATAATCAAAATATTTGGGTTTGTTGAAATTATTCCCTCGCTTATTCGCTGGTTGCCGTATTCCAGACCCCAGAGGCTATTTAAATTTATTATTTATTTATATAAGCATTTGAAAGGGAGGTCTGGCTTATTTATAAAAAGGTCCAATTAAAATTTTATAATAGGCTTACAGAATTTGAAAAGCTCTCCGTTATTTATTATATATTCAATACAACATAATAATCGAAGAAAAATTGAAAGGAAAAAAATAAAATTTTACGAAATCTTTAAAGGAAGATAATAAAATAAATCCAAGTCCCAAGATTTTTTTCTTTTGCATATTGAACATATACATAAGTTATTATTTTTTTTTTTCATTTAATCATTATAATTTGAATAATGGAATACAAAGTGTAGTTTTGCGGAAAAACTGTAAATCCCCCTAGAAAAAATTTCAACAATCAAAACTCACTAACATCATATAATTTAAATTATCGTCGTCACATAGAGAAAGAACAGCATAAATGAAGAAGGAAATCAGTCGGGTAACTTGTGGTCCTGAGTAAATAAAATTAAAAATTCCTTTTCAGAAATTAAAATTCCATTAAACGCACGTATAACCCGATTTAACTTGTTTAAATCGCCCCAAATTGGATTTTCGGGTATGTTTGCTCCAATCTCGTATCATTTAATTGCACCTCTGAGGGTGGCATAGTTAAAAAAAAAGTGGGCAGGTGTAGAGGCCATTGCATTTCTTACAGGTGATAAAATTACCCTCCCCACGAACTTTTAGAACGTGCTCTCGGTGAGCGGAGGCCACATTTAATGCCTCACCTGCGCACCTATCGCTATTTAAATACACTGGCATATATATATATAAAAGCCGTTTGCGATTAAAGGAGCAGCAGCAGGGGTATTATTTTTTACGAGTTCTTACGGTTTTATACGCTTTGAACCCTTGATGACAACCTTTACAAAGATCCAGGCATGTTTATTATAGCCGTCTTAACCTTGCTTATTTTTTCAATACAATATATAGTGTTTTTGTATGTGTGTCTATGTTTTTGTTGAGAAGGATGAACTCGAAGACAATTTATAGACCTATAAAAATTGACATTTAGTTGATGTTATCTTGGAAAAAAAAATGAATTTTTTTATTCTTAAAAATGAATAATATATGTTCCAGAAAAATTTTTTTAATCAAATCTTTATTAGCATTTCTCCATTAATTGTAAAATCGCTGTCCCAGGCAAATTTTTGTTAAAAAAACAGTCCCCTGTCATTTTAAACTATTATATTTAAAATTTCATTAAATATAAATATTTATTTAATGCAAACAAATCCTCAAGCAGCCACTGGCCCATAACTCCCAAAATAAAAGGATAATGTGAAGGCTTTTAGAAGATTCACATTTCATTTATTAATGCCTTTCATTGTACTGATGCACTTTTTCAGTTTTTTTAGATTTTCTCAAAATTCGCTCCAACGATTTTGATTAAAATTCAAATATCAATTATTTTTTAGATGCTCTTTAAAATGTATATTCTTTTGCCATTGAAATCTTTTGAAGCACTACTATACTCTTTTACTCCATAGGAAAGATAGGAGAATTGGTTGCCATGGTAACAAAAGATAAATATTTTCGCATACTTATAAATTTTACATCTTGAAATTCGAATGTACTGTACTGTCGGAAACTAAACATAGGTTAACACAAAAAAATCTGGTGTGACAAGCACAGAACACAACTTTCTCTTGCCGAAGGGTAAGAGAAAATTGTGTGCTGTGCGACCAGTCACAACATATTTTTTAATATTTTAATTATCTAAAGAGCTGGGTGTCCCCAAAATGATTTTTATCCCTTACCTTAAGTAATTTATCTCATGGTTAGGCCTATAAACATTTTATTATTTAATTTTCGATAAAAAATGATATGGTTACTATTTAGGGCTCTTTTTATGTATTTAAACTTCTACCAATTGGGTCATTTAACCAAACATCTCTCTGCATAATGAGCTTTTAATATTGCATACACAATTCGAGGTGTTATTTTTTTACGGCTATTTTTTTGCAGATAATCCTCTATCGATTTCTTCTTAATGCCTCAAATTCAATTGATATTTTTTTTCGCTCATGGAAAGAAATTCTTGTCGTTTTCTTGATGGCATGTATTTGATCATTACGAGATTATAATATTTTATGAGTATAACAACTTAAAAAAATATTTAAAAAACACATAATGAAATTATACATTTTTTCAAAACAGCTTATATTTCTACGTCAGGGGTGTCAAACTGGCGGCCCGCGATGAAATGTTTATGGCTCCTGATTATCTAAAATAAATGAAATTAGGACAATATTTTACTTCAAAATTAGCATTTATAATTTTTACCATTAATTCATTCAATTTGTAAATATGATGTAGCCCGCGTGATTCTTACCAGTTGCGTGAAATTGCCCGGGTATTAATTGAGTTTGGCACAACTACTCTAAGTATATATTTCTCATAAAAAATTTTATCAATTTTACAAAAATTTCGAAACTTTTAATTTGCATTCTTGAAAAATCACACGAAAACCTAAATAATTTTTTCTCGCTCTCAATATTTCGATAAAAAAATAGCACTTTTATAACACTTTTTATAATTTTATTTTAATTGAATCATTATTTTTGATTTATAAAAAAATAAAATAAAAAAATAAAAAAAAACGCAAAACAAAGAGGTTTTAATAACAGATTTCTCCGAACAGATGATTTAAATTGATATTTGATATTGTTTTATATTAACATCAATTGTATCTGAATATATCGTAAAATTCAAAGAACAATCTTTTTGAATTGTTGCACTGATTTTTTTTTTTTTGGCTAGAAAAAAATATTTCAAAATGATTTTATCAAAATTATATTTAATTATAAAAGATTTTTATTTCATTGGATTTGCTGATTTCAATAAGTCATCAAGAGGGTGAAGCAGACGGACGGGGTTGTTGACGCGAACTGCTCACTAATTATACATATTTCAGCCCCAATGACTCCTTTTTTGTCTTAATTATTTTAAAAACTATGAAAACAAAGCTGAATTCTGCATAATGTGCTCTATAAAGATGTAAAATGTCATTTAGAATTTCCATCGGTTGGTCAAACAGAGCGTGACAGACAGACAAAATTATAAACATATATAGAGATTTTAAGTTACTTTCTGGATAAAAATGAATTTGAAAAGTGGAAAAATTCTAGAAAAATGTTTCATTAATTTATTACACTTCTATCTTTTCGATTCTTGTTTAAATCATTGTGATATATCTATTCTTTACGCATTCTGCAAAGAAGTTTCACTTCAATTGGTTATTATGCTCTCAATATCAAAAGAAAAATTCAAACTCATTTTTATTAATTAATCTTCTTTCAATGAGATGAGAAGTAAAAAAAAAAATATTCTAACTCAATTTAAGATATTATTTACTGACCACCCACTCGTTATTAGTTTTTCAAGGTTTTCTATTTAACTTTTCTCAAGTTGCCGAACTTAATTTAAAAGCTAAACTTCTTCCGGACTTTAATTAAATTAATAATTTCATCATCAAACGAAAATGGATGGGTATAGATGAAAAAAAATTATCAATGTTTATTGGGAAATGATTATTTTTTTTTATATATATTATTTCGATTACTTTTTTTTTGATATTTTGAAAAAGAAAATAATTTCTTTATCCCATCATGAACGTCGATCACAAAATAAAGCGAGACACACAAAAAGCACATTTAGAATATTAACAGCTATTGGAAAAGTTCTGAACATACTGAAAGCAAGTCCTTAACTAATAAAAAAAAAACTACATTTTTTAAATTTAATTACATTGGTCGACAAAATTTTCTTCACAGAAATCTGATTAGTGACTCTAGTACATTTTTTATACCGAATTCAGATATATAGTTAGAATTTTTTCATCAGGCACAGTTTTAGAGATATAGAGAAAAATAAATTTTAGTGCTCTAAAACGGCTCTTATTTTGCATTTTCAAAATTTTTCTTTCAGGCGACACTCCTTAGAAATATGCAGATAGTTGTAGTAGTACATATACAGATAAATTTCTTAAATAAATTAAACTTGTATAGCCTACAGAATATCGTTTTGTCTTATTATCAGAGGCGAATCATATATTAAACTGTGTGACAAGTAAAAAGTTTTATTTTATATTCTCTTGCTAGAGACATGCAAGTTCAACTCCATATCTTGGCCAAAAATAAAAATATATGTATATATACGGGGTATATAGGTCTATATAATATCCAAAATATTTATATTACATAATATTTTATATAATTATTTTCAAAGAATTTCAAAATCCTTTATTTTCATAATATTTAAATCATGCTCGAAAATAGAGTTGATATTGTTCATGTTTTTTATAAAAAAAAAATCTAAATCGAATAAAAAAATGTATTATTATTAGATAATTAATATTATATTATCAAAATAAACTTAATTACTGTAGCTGTCATTTATTTAACAGAAAATTGTTTTTTAGGTTAAGCATACGCTAAGCCTCCTAAATCAAGAGCTTAGATTTAAGTTATGATTTAGACATTTAAGATTGACTTTGCAAGCGGTACAACGAAATTTGGAAAGTTAAGTATTAGGCCTATTTAGCGTTAAACAATGCTTAACTCGTACGGTGCAATTGGGCATTAATCTCCGATTGTATTGAAACTTAAAATTTATATGTATTATAACTATCTGCATAATTTCTAAGGGGTGTCGCCTTAAAAAAATCTTCAAAAATTCAAAATAAGAGCCCGTTTAGGGCACATTATTTATTCAAAAATAAATTTTAATATATTAAAATTTATTTTTCTCTATATCTCTAAAACTGTGTGTGTCTGATGGGGCAAAACTGAAATGATATTAGAATTCAGCATGAAAAATGCTTCTAGAATCTCATATCTTTATTCTTGTGAAAGAAAAAAGTTAACATACCTACCTTGAAATTACAAAATTATAATTATTTTTTTTTTGTTTAATATTTATTTATTTACTCCTGTTAAATGTTTAACGATGATTATTTTACGACATTTAATCGGTCTGTAATTAATTTGGCAGCGAATTCGGCGAATAAATTGTCAACCAAAGAGAGTGAGAGAGAGAGAGAGAGAAGAGCAGAACACGAGCAAATTTAACTTGCTCTTTGACTTGGTCTTTGCGCTATTCCCGATCAAGCAAGCAAGACCTCGTTCTGTATGATGATTAGACAGCTTGTCTGGTTTGTGAATTCAAATTTGAGGTGTGGATTAATTACCCTTACTACCAATGAGGATGTGGTTCAAGGAGGAGATAAGGATAATCCCCTTGGGAGAGGGAACAAATCCATAATGGCCGCTTGCCAGCTCACTTGGACCAATTAAAATAACACTTTCTTTTGTTTAAGAAATCTTAAATTTTTCTATCACTCATCTAATTACCTAATCATTGTTAATTTTTTTCATCAATTTTAAATGTTTACTAACATTTAATAATTAATTAAAACTCCTGACTTTTTCAACTAATAGCGAAAAATTAAAGGCGAATACTATTTTTTGCAATAAAATAAAATGTAGGTAATGTGATTTAGTTAGTAAAAAATTAATATTTTTTGTAGGAAACTTTTTACGGCACTCCAAGAGTTTGGGAAAGACTGATATAGAGAATATCAAATTTGAATGTATCTTACTTATTCTCATTTGAAATTGTATATTTATATTTTTATTTTTATTTTGCCCCTCACCCCAAAATTTTTTTTGCCCATTAGTCGGAGGCTTCCCTCACAAATCAATAAATATAAAATACTCTATTTTTAAAACCCTTTTCAACTGTCATTCGTATATATAGTCCATTCCGAAATTTTGGACATTTTATATTCAATTTCTTAAACTTTTTTTTTTTTTTAAACAGAATTTCTGATTTGATTTTCTCTAGGAATGGATCAATTCGTTTTAAACTCTGCAACGTATTTAATTACTGTAATTTAAGTTAGGTGAGAAATTGGCAAGAGTAATTGGCATTAGTCGATTAGTTTCCTGATTATCCGGACGACGTAAAGTGAGATAGACGGGGAAGCCCTTTTAAGGAAGGGCAAAAGGGCCAAAAGGGTCAACATCCCTCGGGAACATCTCCAAGGCACACTCGAATTCTTCTCCCCTGTCACTGTGTGAAAAAGAGAGAAAAAAAGCCCAGAGAAAAAAAAAAAAAAAAAAAAACGTAACAAAAATAAAAGAAATGGCGAATGAACGTTGAGAAGCTTTAAATGATCGTGAGAGATGATAGCACACAATTTATGCGATTCTAAAAAACACATCAGCAAATAGAAATAAAAAAAAAAACTTTTTGTTTTCGTAAAAAAAAAAAAAATACAATGGGATAAAGTTCACCTATTTGATTCCTTGGGATTAACTTATTTCTCAAGATTATTTTCAAGATAGACTTTTTTAAAAGCTGCCATTAAATTTATTTCCACTTCCTATCTAACTCATATCTTTAAATTTTTGGTAAAATAATTTCTATGTCTATGTTTGCAAACAATTTAAAGCAAGAAGGAAAAGGATCTCTAAAATTTGATATTGAAGTCAGAGTACACCCCTAAAGGGGGCTACACACGTAACTGCAAACTTGACAAGCATGCACGTGCAATCTTTGAAGGGAATTTGTGCATGCTGGTATAAAAAGATTGCACATGCATGCTTGTCAAGTTTGCAGTTAGGTGTGTAGTAAAGTTGTGGGCTGTGCAATCATACACACCAGATTTTTCATCCCTCTCTAGTTTACAAGTTCATGTTTATTTAATTTTGTTATTTAAATGGATTTTCTCCAATTTCGTTCTGCAATTTTAATCACTTAAAATAACTTATAAGCCTAATAATAAATATTTTCATTTTCCACTGAATTATTTTAAATTAAAAATCAATGAATAATTTTTTCAATTTATTATGCCTTAAATTCATTAAACAAGGATATTATTAATTATAAACATTTTGTTTTTTAATTATGAGATATTTATTTATCGGGAAAATTGCTTGAAATTTTCTCTTAACCTCTTATTTAAATGTGTTTCAGATATAGATACCCCAGAAAAATTTTTTTTTTAATCTGTTACAAAACAATTTATAGCTGAGATGATATATTAATAAGAGGGTAGAAATGAGAGACACAGCCAAGGTTATTTCTTTATACGTTTAATTCACACAGCTGACGTTTCGGTTCCGTGTTTGAACCATCCTCAGAGCTGGCGAAAAGTCATTATGAAAGTGTCATAGTGGATTTTATTCATTGTTGAACAACTCTTATATAATAAATATATACACAGTATGAGATGACCAGGGAAAGCTGTGTGAATTAAACGTATAAAGAAATAGCCTTGGCTGCATCTCGCATTTCTACCAATTTGTTAATTTTTAACCGGGGCATATAACTGACTACTTATTCTCTGAGATCCGTAAACACTGGTTAACAAATTGCAAATGTGACCAGTGACTCTGGTCTCGGTACCATATATAATTAGGCTATAAAATATTTTATTTTCGAATATATCTATTATATATTTAGGAATATATTTCTAAAATAATCATCGAGCCTCAATGCTCATCATTATTAAAAACTTTCTCGATTTACTGCCTAAATATAGAAATAATTAGCATTTAATGCAAAGTTGATTTCCTGTCAACGAACGTTACGTTCGTCACTTGAATTAATTATTTAATAATGTTCCTTTATATAAAATTGATCATATTGGAGGAGATCTCCAATCTGGGTAAAGCTATTCCTAACTGCCCAGGCGTCCTATTTTGATTCCCATATATATTATACAAAAAGTTCATTTTCCAAACGTCAAATCCACTCTTCTCATAATCCCTCATTAAATAAATAAATTTTTTATTTTTAGACGTATATATGAATGAAATTAATTTCATGAAATTCATTTTTCAATAATTGTGTAATGTAGTGAAATGTTTGTTCGTAGAGACAATTAAGGGATTAATCCGCCAAAAATGAACAAGACCCATCAATAGACAACTTAAATGAAAATATTTTGTATTACTAATGATTCGTTTGTTTATTTTTAGCCTTTTATTCTCAATCCTTTTCGCTTTTATTCTCTATTGGGCTTGTCTATTTGAATGGTTCTTTTGAATGTGGTTCATTTATTCGAATATTCTATATTTGCTATGAAACAATGGAACAGTCCATAAAAATAATTCTCTGTTTTTTAAGATATTAACGAAATTTATTTTTGTTTTAAAGTTTTTATTTATATACTGCTTAGTAAATTAAAAACAGGGGAAATTTTAACCCCTTCTAAAACTGTTAGCAAAAAAGTTAGGCTCTATTTGATTACATTATACGGTACACAAGGTATTTTTTTTCTTCTCCCCCTTTTTTAGATTATTTTTTATTGAAAAATTAAATTTATGTAAATATTTTTTATTCCACCTCCTCCAAATTATCTACATTTTCTAGCGAATCCAAAAGCATATAAAATTTTTAATATTAAAAATTACTTTTATTTTTTAGTGTTTCTGAGTTTTTCAATGAATTTAAATACATTTTAGGATGTACTTTTAGAAAGTTTAGTTATTGATCTTTTGAGTTCAGTGAAATAAAATAATCATTTGAGGGTATATTCAAATATTTTCATGGTTCACTGACAATATTCAAATTTCATAAAGGAGACTTCAGTTAAACATTCATAACAGACGTTAATTACATAAATCGCCTATTGATCATAGGCTATATATGATATTAGCATAACAATGTGTTAGCATTAAACTTTCATCAAATAATTATTGAAATAGTAGGTTATTTATATATTGATATAAACTTTTAATTTTTTAATTACCCAATGGCTAAGTGGGCAAAAAAATTTAATTTATCATTTTTTCCGATAACTGGAGCTTTTATTTTTATTTTATTTTTAAGACTAATTGTCTATTCCCGTCTATCTAGTTGATTAATAACTAATTAAAACTTCAAGACTTCATTTAGGTCATTTTTTCGCGGACAAAATAGAACCATTCCCCTCAGCTTGTCCATTTATCATTTGAAAACTATCCTCGTATGTTGATACTCGACATTTATCATCAAACAAGGTTTATTTTTCCATGACGATAAAAAGAAGATATATCATCTCTTAATAAAGTGACCAAGTATAAAAATAACATTATCCCAACAAATTATGATTTTAAATGAGTACCTAAGAAATCAAGTCCTTAATTTATCCGGGATATAAATTTAAATTTATCAACTTATAGTAGATAAATAATTGGAGAAAGACTCTTTTCTAACAAATAACTTTAGCATTCCGTTTCATTAGACATGGCGAAGTTGGCAAAACATTGTTCAATAAATGTGATTTACTATCCCAGGAAAATGTTAAAAAGTTCAGAAAAAAAAAAACATTGATTTTTTATAATAATAAATATAGCCTAGTGTAGCTCAGGGACCCACATCTTATGGGTACGTGGATGGCGACCACGAGCTGCCCTAGCTGGGACTGGCATTACTTCTGTTCTTTGCATGCCAGTCTCTTTCCTTCTATATTTTCAACAGGCGTCAGACCGTGCGACGGACCGACCTGTACTATTCCTTCCCGGTTGCAAAAACCCATGAAACCCAAATTTAAAATTCAGCCGACCCCGCACTGCGGGAATAATCAGGCAAAGAAAGAAGAAGAAGAATATAGCCTAGTGTCCTTTAACGTTAGAGCCCACAACCATTGCGTGCGCTAATTTGGTTGCAAAATTATTGAAGAAAAGCTTTTTATTTTATTATTTATTTTTTTTTACTTTCTCTTACCTCTATATATATGTTAATATATAGAGAGAGAAAGTATTGGATTCATGTCAAAAATTCGATGTCGAGATTTTGATGGATCTTCACGTTTTGAGGTCCCCTGAGTCCAAAAAATGTGGTTTTCGCGACATGGTCTTTCTGTCTGTGTGTGTTCAGTTTTAAGCACGAAGGAATTGAGCTATGAGGCTGAAATTTTATATTTAAGTTAAACACCCCCCCCCCCCCCCGGGAGCGTTAAAATAAGCTTTTAATCAAAATTGGCCAAATAGTAGGCCTACTAGTACTTTGCTGATGTACTTTTTCAGTTTTTTTCGATTTTATCAAAATTCGCTCTAACGATTTTGATTAAAATTCAAAAATCAATTATTTTATTATTATAATTTTAGATGCTCTTTAAAAAGTATATCAGTGAAATTTTTCGAGAAAATTGTTTAAAGTACACTTTACTGATGTGGAAGCATTCATAGCTCAGGACCATCTATGAATCACGTAGTCTGGTGTGACAAGCACAGTGCACAACTTTCTCTTGGCGAAGAGAAAGTAAATACATTTTATTTCTATTCTTCTATTTGTAAGCTCCTTATCAATAAAAATCCATTTATTTCTTTTTCATAAATATTAATACAAATCCAAACTTTGGTTTAAGTAAAATAAAAATGTGATTTATTAATATATATACAGAAAGTAAGCTCTTAAAAAAGGACCTACGTGTGCCGAAATTCGACAAAGTATGAATTTTAATATTTGTTGTCGTTTCCTTTCAAAAGGTGAGCTATAAGAAATGTATATATACAGAGGAGAGAAGCTTTTCACTGGGCTCTTAAGCCACCAACGCACACCTACAATTTTTTTCCTTGTTATACATTCAAATGTTTCACCAAGGGAAATATATTTATTTATATATTAAAACTGATGTGCGCTGCCGACAGCTTTGCTTTATTAATACTTAATTTTAATTTGCTCTCTCGGCTGCTAAGTTTATTTACCGTTTTACTTTTATTTATATTTATTAATAAATATCGATGGCTACCGGGAGAGGTTCAACACGCTGATTCCCTAGGGCCTCCCACCCGAAGTTTCGCCGCGCTTGGCATTGCTTAATTGCAATGATCTTAGTGGCTCTTAAAATAATTGTTAATAAATAATAAGTATTGCGAGATTTCATCTTTACCTATTATTTATTAATTTTATATTTTATACAATAATTTTTTTTTTTTTTTTTTTTTTTTAAACATTCACACTTTTTTCTCCCTCACACTCACATTCGAACAGTCTTTTCGGCAACTCAGGCCATTTAAGACTTTAGACGATAACCGTTGTAATATATCTATTGGGGGTCCAGGCATTTATATTTAAGTCATTTGGTATCCAAATGCCTTAAAATAAAATCATCGGACTGCCTGGGGTCCAAACCCGCGACGTTCGGTATAGAAGGTAGGCACGCTACCAACTACTCCAAGCCCCGTGGGCATACAATAATTTAAACCGAAACAAAATATTTTTTCCAATTTATTTTGATGCGCATAATACCGAGTTTTTTTTTTTTTTTTATTTAAATTAGTATTTTCTTCTAAATCAACAGGATTATTTTTGAAATAAAGTAGGTTTTAATATTTTTTTTTTTTTTTTAATTAATCCTTCTTTGTTTTTTGCCTTCTGTTTTTTCAAACTTAACCTCTTTTGTGTTTGAGTTTCAAAAGAGTTCGTTCCTTTTTTTCCGGGATTAAAGGGATAAAGATTAACGAATTTTTTTTTTTTATAAGAAATTCTTTTTGGAACATTCATTAACTCCAATTTGTAATTATGATCCGATTGATGTCAGGAAACATCTTTTGTTCAACGATCGAAGTGTTTTGAACGAGTTTGTAATTTTTGTTTTGGCCAACACGGATTTGCTATATCATCCGATTTTGCGTTAGAGAGAGAGAGAGAGAGAGGGGGAGAGCGAGATGGGAGAGATGACGTTATGATGAATTGAAGTTGGCTTCCTTGGGGCACCCGAGAACGACGTCAACATCTCAGCTGAGGCGGAGGTTTCACTTTCGGATCTTGACCCCACGACCCCAAAAGACCAACCTTCAATTTTGAACCCCGTTCGTTCTTATTAATGTCACGATGCTGCTGCTATCACTCATCTCATCCCCTTATTTCTTTGAAAAATTGAACCTAGTTTGAGTGGTATAAAATAAGTTTATTGTTCTTAAACAAATTTTCTTTTAGAATATTTTTATCTTCTTTATTAATAAAAGTGTAAATAAAATGGCTGTTATATATTAATCGTAAGGAAGGTAGATCTGCAGCCAGGAGAATAAAAAACTATTTTAATTTTTTGGGGGGATAAGTTGACTAAAAATATTTAAAAATTCACTTGCCTCTTTTAAATAATTAAAAAATTTAATAAATTTAAACTCTCAAGCGTAGGCCTTAGATTAAATATTAAATAATATTTTAAATAATACACTAGGTGATATATTTCAATTTTTTATTGATGAAATATATACTTTTTACGTAATACATGACTATAATCTTCAAAAGTTGAATCACAACTGAATCAAAACGAGGTACCACAAATAGATTTAACTAATAAGTATATTTCACCAATAAAAATTTGAAACATATTACTTAGTGTATCGTTTAAAATATTATTTAATTAAAAATAGCCTTTATTAGAATCGAAATAATAAATTTAACAAATGTTTGTTTAATTGTTGGAATGCCAAGCAAGCGACTCATGGCTCCCCGGGAATCGAACCCAGGATTTCTTGCCTTTCCGGGGCATCGGTATGCTCCCTTTGCACCAGGTCGGATCGTTGTTAGATGATGCGAGAAGTAATCTCCTTCTTCCAAATGAATGAATTTTAAAGAGTATAAAATTTTTTTTTTAATTTCTAACAGTATTTAAAATTTTAACTCCATCTATATATTCATCATTATTATTAATTTTTCGGGAGGGGATTTTTACCCATCCCTGATGGCATACATACAACACACACACTTAAAGAGTTGCGTTTTTTAGTTTACCTCCTTAATCAACTTCATCTATGATTTAATTTCTTTGGACTGAGTAATATTTTTATTTAATATTTTTTTTTTCCTCTCCGAGAATAATAAATATTCACAACAAAAAATGTCTATATACTTTAATTTTTTCGACAAGATAAATTTTTACATAAAAAAAATTTCATATTTTTTTATGGTTTATTTCTTCACCTAGAAAGAGGAAATTTATTAAAATTTATTAAATGGCGAAAAAGTAAATTATGATGGAATATTTTAAAACAAATGGTCATTTGCTCTTTCATCGTATTTTATTTTTATTTCTGACCCCTTTCTCTCCTTCGTTTTCTTAGCTCATTTCATTTTATTATAATACAGAGTCACATTTATTTTTCTTTTATAAAAAAATTATTTTTTAAGAATTTAATTTATTTACCTAAATAATTTATGCTTAATTTACGGTTTTTTTTTATTCACATATATTTTTTTCATCATATCTTCAAAAAATATTCATATAGAGATGCTTTACTTTATTCGAATTAATAGGGGAGACCGGGACAGGTTGGCCCAGTCGTGATATTTCGCATAATTGGAAGATTGGGTTACATTTTAAAATAAAAACAAAAACGAAAATGATTAAATAAAAAATTTTAGAAAATAAAATAAGTGGGCCTAACTGCCCTGGTTTCCCCTACTTTTCTAAAGCCTTTCAAGTAAGATTTTACAAGTATATAAAAAATTATATATCGTGTTTAATTAAACTTTTCCTTTTATTAAGCTGTAACGAAATTTTACATTCTTTTAATAGAGTATTCAAGTGATAATAATTGTATAATATTTACACTTATTAATGAAAAAGTAATCTCAGTTTTAATGTGATAAAGTTAGTCAAAAAGGTAAACAAACTGCTCTGCAGTTAATCTTGCAAACGGCATCTACAGGTGGGCGACGGAGAGGGCAAATTACGTAGATAGCTGTAACCTTACTGGATCAACCAGGTTTTATTTTATAGGCAAACAAAAAAATGTTATCCCTATTTTCCCTCTCTTTAATATTTAAAACATAAAAATAAGGAACTGTTTACATATTCACATCCTCCCCCTGATTCTGATAAAATCTCTTTGGTCTTATTATTCCGTGAAGAAAGTGTAAATGTGACCGAAATGAAGTATCTATTTGCCAATCCTGGGTCGATCTGGAAATACTCAAATTTTTTATGTCCGACGTCACATATCGTCTTATAACGAATTTCGAGAAAAATATTTTATCATTTTTTCGAAGCTCGTTCAAATAGTAAAATTTACAAGATATACAATGTAACCTACATTTTTACTATCTTCCTCCCACCACGAAATCTCCATATTAAAAAAATATGGAGAATGACTTCCCCCGAGACTTTCTTGTATATTCATTTGGAATTACGTTTGGGGGTGTGTGTGTGTGTGAACACGATTGCTTAAAAACCAAAGCAGCTAGATGGATGAAATTTACAATATGCTCCTTACACTAAAATTGTAGATTTCTATCAACTTTTGGAGTAAATACGTCCCTTGGAAGTAGTACTTTACCTAATAAGTTTTTTCAGAAATTTCGAAATTTTCAATTTTTTTATCATATTGTGATAAATTACTCTATTTTAAAAAGTTTTTATTCTCTGACATTTTTTCAAAAACTGAATAGATCTTTAGTTTTTTTTTTTTTTTTTTTTTTTTTTTTTAAAACATTCACACTTTTTTCTCATTCACACTCACACTCACACACATTGACATGTCTTTTCGGGCAATTTAGGCCCATTTAAGACTTTGACGATAACCGTTGTATTATATATTATCTATTGGGGGTTCAGGCATTTCTATTTAAGCCATCTGGTATCCAAATGGCTTAAATAAAATCATCGGACTGCCTGGGTCCGAACCCCGCGACGTTTGGTATAGGAGGTAGGCACGCTACCTACGCCACGCCGGGGGGCTAGATCTTTAGTTATCGAAGGTAATTATTAAAATAATTGTTTTAATTGTTTAATATTTTTTTTTTTTTTTTTTATTCGTTGAGTATAAAAAAAATAACTTTTTTAAATTTAATAGCTTCTGAGAAAAGGCAGAAAAAATTGAGAAAATTCGGGTAGTAAGGCTAAGAACTGTTGGACCGTGGATAGGTGACCCGCTGAGTGTTGAGTCTCTCACCTGCTGGAAGCCATTTTATTTAATTTCCAAAAGTCAAATGATCTTAGAGGCCAAGAAATATAAATTGAAAATACAATTAACTTTAACACCCGTCTCAGGAAGAAAAAATAAATAAATCCCACCTCAATAATCGATCAAAAGTTTT